>JAOBRC010352683.1:0-12823 GCA_027575255.1 Scolionema suvaense
ACTAATCATACATAGATTTTGATGAAGCTAGTCTGATCCAGAAACTTTTCTCACAGATGTCAAGCTTGTGATAACAACTGTGGAAAAAATCTATCAATACGAGGTATATATAGACTCGAAAACATGGCTCAAAAACAACTTGGTATCAAAAAGTTTCCTCACGAACAAACACTGTTCATAGCTTTCTGCAGAGACTATGGTACCACTATTGTATGCAAATAAAATGAATTCTTACAATCCAGCAAAAACAAGACAACCAACAAAAGCAAAAATGCTTTGGCTTTCAACTTGTTTCTAATCTATAGTTGTAAGCAGAGATCTGGAAATGTACTCTCAGGGTTTACCAGGTAGCAGTCAGCAGGCTTCTAATGCTCGTGCATATGACTTTAAGCAATTCAGTTACCTGTATCTCAATCAACAGCACTAACCTCTTTGAAAATAGCCCCATAAAATTCCACGATAAATTCACAATCACTAGAATTCATAACAATATCCAGTTCTTTTAACAACTGTTTCTGTTCCTTTTCATCAATGGTTGCTCGGATCCTCTGCAGAAATACATATATGAAACCACAATTGAATTAAAAAATAATGTTTAATAGCCTCATCATGCACAAATAACTTTGAGTAAGCAAATTCATCAATAAAAGTACTATGGTATATGAACTGTTAAATTGAGTTCTTCTCTAAGGAGCAGACTACCAAATGTTAGAAAGCGGTAAAACTGGATACCAACCAATAAAAAAGCAAACCCTCCATTAAACAAGTACCAAGCACGCACAAAGCTTGATCAAGTACTGTGACTATGTAGTACTTGTGTTTATGCTGATATAACATTGCATCATTCTTTAGCTACAGTAACATAGATATAAATATATGTACTATCCTGGAACTATATGAACAATAACACCAAGTGTTTTTACTGGCGAAGAGCGGACCAGAGTGAAGACAACAGCTGAGTGTACTCTACGTCTAACAAATCCTGTAATCCGCTGCCCTGTTCTGATTGCTTCACTCTTCGTTTCTGGTTTACAAGTAGTGCAGGAGTAGTCCCTTTTCCCAGGTCCTAGCATCTGGCATACTGGTCTCCACATAGCCAATTGGGGAAGCATTCTGACCTGGCAAGTAAAACCGTATTGCAGCGGAACACAGAAGCAGGATTCCAATCAGACAAAGTCTACTAAGATTTTGTTTTGTCTGTGAAATTATGACCTCTCTTAGTTTTGACCCAGGTGTCTTTAAGACTCTAGATGCTAACCCTGGTGGAACTCTGGAGCTACTTTGCAAGTATGTGGAGCGCATGGAATTGGTTTCCGATCTCGCTTTTCGCAAAGCTGATGGCACCCCATATGCACCAACAGAGAGAGAAAAGAAAGCGATGCTCTTGTTTTGAGGTGGTGATGACATGCGTGACTTTTTCACACATGTCGGACAAGTTTTAGATACTGACACTTTCGACCAGGCAGTCATGAAGATTAAAAAAGGTCTACAAGAGTGAAGAAATAGTGTCGTTCAACGAAACCTGCTCCTTCCGAATTTTGCCCAAGGCTCCAAATCCTTTGACAAGTGGCCCAAGGAGATATCTAACGCCGCCAAACTTATAGACTGCTCAGATTATGATTGGAAGCAGGCCGCCGTAGACGCCATGCTGTTGCAAACGTCGAACCCAAAGCTGCGGGAACGCGCCCTTGAAGAAAACATCAGTTATGATCATCTGATGGCTCTTGGTATAGCCAAAGAACAATCAGCAAAAGGAGCAGCATTGTTAGAAAAGGCAAGCGGTCAAGGTTCCCCTAAGGATTTCGCCTCTGAAGAATCCGTCGCCTTCAGAGGGAAAATAAGCATTTGAAATCAAGACTGCCAAAGGCACCATGCAGTCGTTGTGGGAGCGACAGATGCGACAAAGGTAATAAGTGTGCTGCACTGGGCCAGATTTGTTCAGCATGTCAAAAGCCTATAGTAAACATTTTGCCAAAGTTTGCCGTTCTGAGCCCAAGAGGCGACAGACTACCAGAAGACTCTCGAGTGCAGAGGAGAGTGATTCAGAGGAATCATCAGCAAGGACAGTGGTAGGAACACTCCAGAGCAGAAGTATATCTGCCCCGATATAAATTCGAGGTCCAACGGATAATGGCCCTCCCATCCTGCCAGCTACGGACACAGGGGTGTCTCGAACACTTCTGAATAGAAGAGATTGGGAAAGTATTATTAAGAACGAATGCAAGTTTGTAAAAACTTCCAAACGTTTCAGACCATTCAGAACCACCCATCATTTACAAATCCGCGGGAAAGCTACTGTGAAGCTCACTGCCCAGGCGGGTGCTGAAATCCAGACTCATGTATACATCGTCGATGATCAACGTGAATAAAGTCTTCTCCGAGAAAGGGATGCTGCGAAACTTGAAATCGTAACTCTCAATCCAAACGGCTCGGCACACACTCAGGATCCCGGTTGTGACACATCAGTAGGGAGCGTGACATACTTTAAGAAGCCATGACAGAAGCAGCCCAGAACTAGACAAAGTAGAACAAGAGATGAAAGTATCATCGATGAATTTCAATGTCTATTTTTCAGTAAAACTGGAAAGTTCATTGGGAATCCCATACCTATCCAGATCAAACGCAACAGCACACCCTGTGTGCAATCCCCTCGCAGAATACCGCTACATTACGTTGAACGATTGCATGACGAAATAAAAAAGATGCTTGCAGAAGACATTATAGAAAGCCCAAAAAGTGTTGAAGAGCCAGGCACATACATCAGTAACCTGGTAATCACTGACAAAAAATGGGACCCTACCAAGATATGTGTAACACTTGACTGTCAGCCAGTCAACAAAGATATCTACCAAACCCATGAACCTATTCCTACTACGGAAGAACTTCACCACAAATTACTAGGTAGTGACCGATTCTCTGTTCTTGACATTACAAACTGCTACCATCAGTTCGAGATTGAAGCTGATGCAAGAAAGCTCCTCATATTCCACACGCCATGGGGGTTGTATCGATACAAACGCATGGTGATGGCCGTGGTGATGCACATGATCACCATCTTAAATCAGTTCTTCACGCTCTAACTTCCCAAGGTCTAACACTGCATCAAGAAAAATGCTTCCTGGGGCGTCATGAAGTCAAGTGGTTTGGCAACATATACAGCAAAGATGGCATGTCACCTGATCCAGCAAAATGTAAGATCATCAAAGACTGGCCTTCCCCGAAATCCTGCGCTGAAGTTAAAAGCTTCCTACAAACCGTACAATTCAACATCAAATTTCTAGCTGGAAAGGCCGGAGAAAGGTCATACCCGGAACTTACGCAGCCTTTGAGGAATCTCACGAAGAAACACAGCCAGTTCCTCTGGGGTAGACAGGAAGACGAAGCTTTCACCGCACTGAAACAAAGTTTATGCAGCGACGATATTATTGTTCCGTACCATACCAGGCTCCCTACTCGACTATACGTTGACTCATGCCCTGTTGCTACGCAGGCAACTGTTGTTCAGCTCCATACTATGAAAAATGTTGGATCTGTATGGCGCCCTGTCAATCACACTTCACGTGCCGGGACAGCAACAGAAGCAAAGTATGGACAGATAGAGAGAGAGAGAGAGAGAGAGCAACGGCATCTTCACTGGAATGATGATGAATAAAATGTACACACTTGGCACAAAGATAGAGGTCATCACTGATCATGAACCCCTTGGCTCAATCTGTAACAATGCCAAGTCACCGAAACAGTTCCGAGTTGACCTCCACCGCACTTAACTTCTTCCTTTCTGCTATTCAGCCATGTTAGCAGCCCTTGCGACTATGGATCTCGACACCATCCTAGCAAAACTTCCTTCAGTGAAGAAGAGATATCAGCATGGAGTGTCACAAACGCTGACGAGATCATTGTCAACCATTTAGTCGAACAACTTCTCCCTCAAGCTGTTACCTTACATCTCTTGCGGAAAGAAAGCCAGAAAGATAAAGACCTGAGGCTGCTCATGGAATACATAACCATTAACAAGCATTGCCGAAAGAGTCTGGTAGCCTTCCAAAAAGTGTTTCATGAGCTGTCTGTCATAAACGAAGTGATTGACTGTGGTGATCATGTTCTGATCTCTCCGTCACTGCAGGCTGAATACATTGGCCTAGCACACAAAGGCCACGCTGGTGCTGACAGGACCCTTCATTTTTTGCGCCAAACCTGCTGGTTCCCTGGGATGAGTCAGAAAGTTAGGGAATACACTAAAACATGCATTCCCGGCCATGCTGCAAGCCCAGTCAAGGTGCTCAAGCCTCTGCAACCCAATCTCCTGCCAGATAGGCCAAGACAGGCCCCACATGCTGACTTCAAAAAGCCTATCGGATCTTCATATTATTTCCACGTGGTCATTGACCAATTTTCAAAAAACCCAGAAGTTGACATCGTCAAGCCCACTTCATTTCATAAGCTGCAGCTTTGCCTCGACCAAATATTTGCAACACACGGTGTCCCCGAAACATTGTCAACGGACAATGGCCCACCGTACTGTAGCCATGATATGCAAAGCTACCCCGAGGCTCTTGTAGTGAAACACACACCAGTGACCCCTTATGGTCCACAAAGCAATGGGTTCGCTGAAAGTTTTGTAAAGCTCTTGTGCAAACTACTTTACACTACTATCGCCGAGGGGAAAGATTTGAAGAAAGAATTGAACACATACTTAATGATATATCATGCCACCTCACATTCAACCACAGGAAAGTCTCCAGCAGAATTACTATACGGGCGAAAAATTCGCACTAAACTACCCCAACTGCTCCTGCGAGGAGATTCCCCTGCTATTGCACACATGCGCAACACACGATTCTTGGAAATCTGGGAAGAAAAAGCTCTTTGACAAGCGAAGGCGAGCAAAACCTTCTTCTGTGTCACTTTGTGACAAATGCCTAATCAGGCAACAGAAGTCAACCACTGCACCTCCATTCGATCCCAAGCCGTTCACTGTCATCAATGTTCAGGGTAACCAGGTGAAAGCAGAGAGAGAAGGTACGATACGAACACGCGACAAGAATCACGTGAAAGTCGTCAATCCCCAACCCTCCTCACTCACCCCCTCCTGGCAACAATCAAGGACTGCCGACTATGCAGATAAGTATATGGAGTTTAATATTGAAGGAAATATACAGATTCCCCAGGGAGTCCTCCCTGACACTCACCTGGAACTAGTCCGCAATGAACCGCAATGCGAAAACAACATCAGGCCAGTGGAAGGTCTTTTCTCTTTGGAAGATGAAGACCGAAACCAAGTACAGGAGTTATCGAAAAATGCAGCCAAACGTGAGCAGGCTAATTCAAAATGCTCTGAAGTAGATCCCAGTACCACCAAGGTCCTGCGCAGCTCAGGGGTCCCTGGGATAAGACTCTAGATAGTGAGTCTCCTCTAGCGAAGAGTGACTGATACATGGAGGCTATAAACTGTCAAGGATGTAGTACTGTGACAATGTATTACTTGTGTTTATGCTGATATAACATTGTATCATTCTTTAGCTACAGTAACATAGGTATAAATAAATGTACTACTCTGGTCCGAACTATAACACCAAGTGTTTTTACTGATCACACGCAACATATCTGATATAATCAAGTCGACATAAATTTTACACTCAATGTACAAAAGCAAAGTTTACAGTACAGCAAAGTATTGCAGCAAATTAATTGGACAAGTAGGCCAAATTAATTCGAAATACAGCATTAAATACTTTATTGCATGACAATTTCGTCGCATGAAAATTTCGCGGTTTCACCGTCAAGTTAAAAAAACCCGCGAAATTAAAATGCCTCACACAAGCTATTTCCATTTTCATTTTTTATTTAGACGGCGAGACAGAAAGGCGGCGAAGTTCGTATTTTCTGCCTAAACTGCGAAATTAAAATGCTGCTAAATTTGCAATTTTGCAAGAACTGCGAAATTAAAATGCCGCGAAATGCAATTTTGACCGAAAAATCGCGAAAATTAAATGACCGCAAAATTTTCATGCAATAAAGTACCTGCAAATGCATTTGACCCAAATACATGAACAGGTGCTATGACACAAAGTCATGACAGCACTTGTGCATCCAAACAGATTGTAATTTGCTTCTATTTGGACAACAAAAGGAATTTCTCTGTTTCATACAAACCCCTGAAAATTCTCACAATTCTTGAGAGTAGCAACACGCTCGTGCAAAGGAGTCAAATAATTTGGAAAGATGCTTACATACGATTAAATATACTTGGAGCTGCTTACATATTTGAGTTTTGTAAACTCCCCTGAGCTGTTGTACTCTCGTCCTGGCATAATACAAAATACACAAAACTGGAGCATGTTGATCGTAGCAGGTTTTGAGGATGGTTCCACTGACAAAGGGTTAGAGTTGTCAAGCAAAATTGAAAACCACGTTCTGCAAGGGGGGGGGGAGGCTGATACATAATTATGGGTTATTACAATTTTATCATCGTTAAAAACTGTTGGGCCGGATCACAGCCTATCTTTCAAGTGCTGGTTCACTCAGCCAGTTTATGTGCAGATCACAAGCTGATTTGTGCAGCTGGGTAAGCTGAGTCCAAAAACAACAGATCTTGTGGCCATGTTTGCACTGGTTGAATCACACTACCTGAAGCAGATTCATGTCAAACAAAGCATATCCAGCTTGAAACCTGCCATCATTTGACTTCAAACCTCTGCAACTGGCTATGAGAGAAGAGGTACATTTAAATAGCTGCTTTATAAGAGATGATTCATGCGAATTGGATTGCTGAAAGTTTTTCGTGGATTGTTTAGATTTTGGAGAGTCAACCATGTTTGTTGCTACACCACTGACCACAATTTCGTTGATCATGTTGCTCCAAACCGGAACTGCTGATAAAAGGATAAACCTTTCGCACTGAAGCATCCTTACAAGCAAGTCAGGATGAAATACATATGCAACCAAAAATTAGAATTAAATATAAAATGCAAGTTTTCCTAAATTTGCAGAAAGTGCAGTAGTTTCTAAAATCATTAGACTTGATCTTCTGAAACTAACCCTGCAAGGGTATACCACATATGCTAATTCTCCTCATATAAATTTGGCAGGTGAGTGATGTGACTTGAAGGGAATAATAAGTTGTAGTAACTTTTAGAGAGATTCAACTGTTACTGACAAAATTGTTTCGTAATTCAGGAAAAAGTATTAAATTGATGGACATCAACATGCAACCACATGTACATATCAGAGCACCAATATGAAAAAGCAACACTTATCAAGGATGAAGCACAAAAATCACATAATCTTCAACAGAATTCAATGTTTTAAAGCAATATACCAGTCTAAGATGATATTCTTCCCGACAATAGATCTTGCAAAATCATTAATATTGGCTTTTATTTGAGCAAAAAAGTGGTTCTTCTTCAATGTTGATTCAAAGTTCGAAATTTGTCACGGTTCATATGCTTCTCAATTCAGCTCATCAATAACATCATCTGAGACCATTTCTAAGGTTAATGGCTTTCCTTAGCAACTCAACATTTCAAAATTTTGTGTAAACCTTTAAAGCAACATATTGCACTTCTATTTTGGATAAAACAAAATTGAGACTTACTAATAATTGTAATGGGATAATTGCACTTGGTCTGACCACGTGTCATGCATAATTAGCGTTTAGAGCAAAAATGGTAGAATGTCAAAATTCTCCTGGACTTTGAAGCAGATACCTCTGGAACTACAACAGCTTTTGTCATGAAATAAAAAGCTTCGGTTATGTTTTTGAAGGCTAAATTATCATGCAAAAAATGACTTTAGACTGGCATATTGCTTTAAGGAAACCATTTATCAAAGTTTACAGCTGCCTATTAGCTTGATACAACATTTTTACATTATTAGTAATTTTCTCTTCAATATTCTATGGGAACACAGGGACAAAAAGCTATTTTTGGTCATCAAATATGCCATAGAACTCAAATTTAATTTTTAAATCACCAAGAAAACTCAGGTACCTAGAGCCTCTGATATTAAAAACTGTGCATGTCAGCAGGGCTAGGTACTAAAATCTATGTTCCCAAACACCAAATTCCAATTTTCTCTTCTTTCATTACATAACAATTTTATCAGCCTAATCTATCTGACTGCAAGCAACTTACTACTCTATGTTCAGTCCAAACTTGGCATTTTTGCATTTGGAAACATAACTTACAGCAAAAGCAAAAACAAAATCAACGTAGTGCCACCATGGTATAACTCAACGTCAATACAGACCTTCACTGCCATCTCTGTTTTCGATTCTGTATGAAGCATTTTATTCACTGTCCCGAAGTTTCCCCTTCCAATCTCCCCCAAGTCAACTAGGTCCTCTGCACAGTATTCATATAGCTAAAATTAGAAGGTTATTAAAAGCTGTTGGACAAATAGCAAAACATCAGACACAGGAAAGACCTACAATTCGAAGAATTTTCTTATCTAAATAGAACAAAAAACATAGCAGATGTTAATACTGACCCAAAATAACACAAAAAAGGGAGGCTTTTCCACCATTCATCAACCTTTTTTCATGATGACAGAACGAAAGTTGCAGAATGTTCTGATTTTGAGAAGAATTCTGGAGTCAATCACAAAAATTAAGCCATACATTCAGCCAATATGCAGTCTCCAACCATGCATTTGTGTGACATTTTGTGATTATACAGTGCCATCTGTAGTAAGGCTGCACACTGGATATAGATAGTCAGGCATTTATGTATCTCTATCCGTAGAACAGTCTCTGTCTTCCTTACTAATTCATACCATTGTTATCCTATGACCAACCTTAGAAAGTCAGCTATACAGAAGGATTCTACATATATTTTTCCTACCCCATTTTACCAATAATTATCTTACTCTATTCAACTGGTCTTTCCACACCTTTCTATTGATCTTCTTTTCTCACACCATTTTAACTGGTTTTTTTTATCTGAGGACATTCTACTGAGTTGTACCTCATTTCATTCTACTAACCTCTTTTTTACGCTATTCAAGTTATCATGTTCCTTATGCAGTTCTGCCACCCTTTGTTCCATTCATATCCTTTTCTCTATCTGCAGGGGTCAAAATAAGGCCCAGCACTTGGACATTTCTGGTAGAAAATTCAAAGCATCCGGATGCAATTTTTCTTAAACATCCTGATAGTTTCCACTTCAACACTTGTATCACCTAATTCTTTATTGATAAACCTCCATTACACACACATTGACCGTAAAACATCTGCATGCTATAAATTCCTTTATTTTGATCAATGATCTGCCTTTCTACCACCCTCTTCACGATCTCTCTATTTTCCTGTTCTTACATATTTTTCTACCTATCTATCTTTGCAGTTCTTACACTTACAGATGTTATCTAATTGTTTTGTTGCGTTTTCCTTCAGTGTGTTTTTGTGTTATATGCAGTCTTATTGATCCAAATGAGTTTTTACATGGCTACAACTCAGCCCTTCTACAGCGTTCAGCTCAGGATTTTGTAAGTGCCGGGTGAATTACAGTATGCAGTGCAGCTACTCTCCTTTAACCTCCAGGTTTCAAGCAAAGACCTAAAAGTTTTAAAACTTCAAGTTCATTTCAGGCTGAAAGTAACTTAAAATTGAATCTGCCTAACGTCATTTCAAACAAAGTCATGCTTCTGAAAAAGTCAGGAGAATTGAGCACATACTATGTTCTTTTTGATAAGAGCTTAACCCTATTCAACCTGGGGGGAACGGATTCTGCCCCCCTTCGGTTTTTCGAAAATTGGTGCTTTTTGGAAGAAAGCTGCGGCTCGAAACTTTTACAGAATTCCTAAAATTTATTGAGACATGTTCTGAGCAAAAAATCAGGTTCCAAAAATTTTTTCGTTCATCCAGGCCAAGCCCTTTTTGAAAATTACCTGCTATCTGAAAAAACACATTTATGCTCATAACTCGGGAAATTTTGATCGAAATGTTGAAAATGAGGCATCAAAAGAATGCCGTTTGCAAGACCTTTCCATTGATATATGATATGTACATAGTTTTGATTCGTGCAAAAAACAAATCGCCATTGAGTAATTCTCTCTAAAACACCCTATTTCTCACATCTGACAATGGGTCATTTCATTTATGACGTCATAAGTCACGCCCTATTATTCCTATTGACTTGAAAATTGGAACAAATATGCATGAAGTGTTAGTGAGCATGTGTGCCAAGTTTCAAGATTATCGGATTTGTAGTTCTAAAATTATGGAGGGGGGCGGAATCCGCGCCCCTTAGGTGTCATACAGCACCATAAAGCCCAGGTTGAATAGGGTTAAGATCCCCTGTCAATATGTCAGAATAATTAAAAACACAGAACAACTTCATGGAGTGGTGGGCAGTTGATGACGAGTGGTGGGCGGTACCGCCCAGCACCGCCCACAGTGGGAAGAACCCTGCTTATATGCGTAGAGTAACAGTTTTCCCATAACCATGCATAGCCACACCATACTATAACTATATCTATCCAAATAGTATCTTACCTCCCCGCCAATACTCAGGGTACCAGTTGACTTCTGCAGCATGTGAACTCTGTCACAATAAAACCAGAAAACGAAATAGGAAACATCTATAAGAGCTTATGTATCTAATTTTACGTAAATATCGAAACCTTAAGGAGTCCCTGTCTTTGATGAGAACTGGGGCTCAAATACTACAAATCAAAGTGAACAGGACAGCATTCTTCAAACTCAATGAAATCCTTGAAAACAATAGCATTTCATGTAGGCCTGTTTTCACTCTGCATAACTAAATGGAAAAAGCATCGCACTAATTGAGAATCATTGTGGTGTTTCTTTCCCCAATTTCCTACAAATATATCTTGAATTAGCTTGAAAACATCCCATCACTTGCAGTTGTTTTCCATGTATTCCTATAGTATTTACTGGCAATTATGAGATGGTGACATGCTACCTGTTGCTCATGGCATCATCAGTTCTCACACAAATAGGACTAAACTTCAATAAACTTGATAACATCATCACCCGTTTCTCTCCTTTTCATTTGAAAAGACTGCAATAAGGGATGATCTCCCTCACCTTAAGATGGCCGAAAAAGCTCAATTTTTGTCGGGTTCAGTTTGCCAAATAATACTGATCAAAAGTCGGCTTCTATTATACTTTTGATATACAAATACATTTCCATAAAAACGCATGCATGCAAAAAATGGTGGTGTCCATAACACCAAATGCAGGATATAGTTAATCCCCAGAGAGGGTTTTCTTCTTGAGCTGGCCATTTGCTTCATTCAAGGCTCCATGCTGCTATATAGAGCAGGATACATCAACGCAATGCACCGGGTTCATATCCTTTGATTGCAGACTAATATGATTGACTGTTTCACATAATCATAGGATACATATAACTGAAAAACTAATCATAACTATTTCAAAGATCTTTAACTCTTCCACGCCTGAAAAGAATTTTTTGCTTTTTGCAACTTCAGGTATACCCCAGAACACAATTGATAATTGTGCCTGAACAACAGGAGATAGAACCCTAAAGTATATATATTTAGAAAGCACAAGTAAGGGGCTTTCTGAAAGTGGCGAAGAGAATTTCTGACATCACAAAATTAAATATGGTGGCAGAAGCTGTGAAAAAAGTGAATTTTTTATGTTCTAGCACTGACCACTTTTCAGGAAGACCTTATAGAGAGGAAAAGACTTCAGCAATATTTAGGAGAACATATTCGGAGTGAAAAGAGCTGCCATGGACACTCATAGCTTAAGTACAAGATCGATATTTGTTGATTTTGAGGATAGTCACTTTCCTGAGCAATGAGCAATTTACAGTCTGGAGCCACATGCTGCACCCTAATTGACCCAACTGCATTGTTTCTGTGCTCAGATTCCTTGGTAAGAATAACTATGAAACAACTCTTGAACATTAGATTTGAACCACAGGCACCCAAAACACTTGGAAGGGCGACGTGAATTGCAAATTCCTCGTCAGTACTTTGTGATGAGGGTGGAGACAATAGATTGCCTTATTCTCTGGGTATGAACGCGGAGAGCAATAGCCAATCAATTATTCATGGCTGGAGGTTTATTGTAATGATAATTACTAGATCTGGCTTCCCTATGCAGAAATAAGAGCAGTGAGGTCCCGTTTGATCAATGGAGGGATTTCATCCCGTGTATGCATAAGATCTGTACTCTACCAAAAACGAATAATGTTGCCATTTTAACGGCTAATAAACCTCCATGCCAACCACAGCACGAAATTCAGGAATAGAGCGAGGAACACGTCCCACCACGGAGCATCATTTGAATACAGTGTCTATAAAACCTAGCGAAAGCAAAAATGTGGTCAAATAAGGAATTTATTTATGAAACAAAATTATTTTATTTTGGGGGGTCGTTAAAGACCCCCTTCCTTGCAGAAGAGTTAAGTTCCCTGTGTTCGATATTTTCTCACGGAAGAGAGCAGTTAACCCTTTTCCTTTTAAACAGGGTGACAAAATCTGTCGATTGAAAGGACAGAACAATGCAAACAACAAGAAGAGAAACAACATATAAGAGAACTGTGAGGATGAGCCTCCTGTAAAGAAAAGGTCATGCAGAATTGACACCAAAGTCAAAGCAATACAATAGTCAACAATGACATTCAGCTCATCAATAGAGTATGAAAAATGATGTGGTTTGGTTTTAACTTCAGGCAAAAAGCTTGAACCGTTGTCTTAAGATCTTCATTCAAAGTTTGGATAATTTATGTGCTCTTCACTGCTTGATTCACATTAAAGGAGAAGTTCGGTCCAAATAAAAATTAGCATCAAAGGAAACATTTAGGTACAGTGATCAACTCACTCTTTC
>JAOBRC010352794.1:0-12822 GCA_027575255.1 Scolionema suvaense
CAAAGTAAATGTCTTTTATTCTATGTAGACGAGCACATCATTTATGGTATGCTGTTGTTTATTCTTGACTTTGAATTGTTGCTGTTGTATTTTAAAGGTATATGAGTTGTTATTGTGGCTAATATTTGCTTTGCTCTACATCTGGAAATCACCTTGATTCAGCATGATCGCTGAGAAGGAACAGTAAAAAACATCAGTCCCACATTGCAATAGGACCACCTGGCAGTACATGGGATGCAATTTGTGTCATAGTATCTCTTGCGTTTTATTTCCTAATCATTAGAAACAGATTAGACATGATCATTCTCACTCTGGTTGGACGTTTAACAGACACAAGTTCTAAATGTGTAATGCTTCGTACTTTGAATAGTCACTATAGAGAAATCTCCTTGAAATTTTTTTGAAAATCCTCCTTGAATCTCCTTGATTCTCCTTAAAGTAGGAATCTGAAAAAGTGGATGAACCCTGATCCATGCAAGATCTTGATGCCAGCAAATTTATACACCAAGAAAATCAGTTCAAAGGAGACTTTTTCGTGCTGGGCGGTAAAATGTGAGTGCAGGGCGGTGCCGCCCGGCGCTGCCTACTGTGGCTAGAGCCCTGAAAAATGGCGCTTTTTAGTTTTTTTTTCTGTTTGTGGTGAAGGGTTAATCTGTTTATTATCATTTTTGGTGTGAATATTTGAGGTAACTGTACGCATGTCGTGAACGATTTACCATGTCTCCGGACAATCTTGCTTGGCTTGCAGGTGGTAATTTGTGTCGGAAAATGTCTGTTTTCAGGTTCTTCCCAAGTGTCTTAATAAACGTTTATCTTTTCATATTTGGCGTGGATCTTAGTGGCAACAAAGCAGATATTATGACCCATGCTTTATATCTTGAGAATATGTTGTTTTTCAGCACGGGGGTGGCAATTTATGTCAATAATGGCTGTTTTAGGGTTTTTTCATAATGCTTCAAGAACTCGTCATTACGTTTTTGTGATTTGTGGTGAAAATCTTATGGCTAGTTTGTGGGAGTCTACTAATTATGTGACTTTTTTGTTTGAAATTTTTCGAAGTTAATGTATATGATTATACGGATAATGAAAAAATCACTGGACAGCAAATTGCTCGCTAATGCAAAGACCCTATGTCATTAGTAATGTGGCTCATCAAAATTTGTATTGGTGCTCAAATATTTCTATCAAAGCTTAGCTCAGCTTTTTGCTGCATTTCCGGCTCAATGAAAACTTTGCATTTTCCATTGCCTGCAGGGAGCGTCATTCTGTTTTGAGTGAGACTCAACTGCCATGAAATGATTTTAGAACTGTGCTTTTGAAAATACTTATGAAATCTGTGCTGTGACTTAGATGATTCACTGATGAATGTATGTTTGTATCATCACCCCCCCCCCCCCCCCCTTTGGCTGTACTCCACACTTAAACTCAACTGTAATTTAAAATTTTATTTTCTCGCAGAAAATGGTTTACTGCTACTCCAGAACATACGCCACACTTGCGCTTGTTCATTCAATAATCCTATTGATATGGCCCATGGGAATATCCCCAAGATGTTAAATTGAAATCAGCAATCTGACACCGGCTGATAGTTTGTGGCATCGAAATTGATATTATTATCGATCTCCCTGCGGAAACTTCTCCTTGCCGAATTGATATGTGTAAGTATGTTACATTTGATGATCGAAAAATTAAAGTTCTTTCTATGGAGAAACGCTCCACATAAAAGCCTTTGTCTTTGAAATTTTCAGTGGTTCGTTAGCTGCCGCTATACTTTGTGATTGCTCATGAGGCCGGGATCTGAAAAACCACTGAAATTTTCAAAGAAAAAAGTTTTATGTGGAGTGTTTCTCTGTAGAAAGAAGTTTTATGTTTAGTTGATTCTTCGCTCGCATGCAATGTAACTAAAGAATTTACATTTGATGATGTTCCTTTTCTCAGTCATGTGTGGCTGTTTTAGACGTAAAACTATTGTGTTATTATGCAGCAAATATTTCATTGGTTGATGTTCTTGACTGATGTGCTGTTTTGAACCTGTACGAATTTGATGACGTAACAAATTGAAGTGAATTTTCCAGTGGGGCATTGAATCAGGACTTTTCATCAACCTTCTTACCGCACATTTGTTTTGCATTTACAGATTTGTAAAACTACCCCTCTCTTCCGTATGACTTTGCAGGCAAATTTTAGAACAATGTGACAGATTTGCACCAGTGATTTTGAATTAATAATCAAAACGTAAAATTCACCAATCAGAAACCCGAAAACTCACTGTCAGGAACAAAGGGGATTGATTTTTATTTTCCTGTTTAGCCTCGACAACTTAAACTTTATCCCAAGCTGGCTTTTTGGATTAATGAAGGGCAGGGACTTACTGGCCTCCTGTCTTCACTTCTGTTTTAGAGCATTTTGAGGCTGACAGGCATAACGATTGACCAGAAGAATTTCTGGCAAAAAGTGATGTATCCAGGGTTATATCCAAGCACTTAAGTTCTACATCATTTCTTTTCAAATTGAGTTTTGGGGTCATTGAGGCAAGTGAAGGATAGCTTATCAGCTGTTGGTCTAGGGAGTGTAGTGATCGCCCTTTGTGAAAGCCATGACATAGCACCAGAAGCCATGGCGTTTCGAGGCATTTATAAGCATGTGAGAAATATCCCAACTTGCTTTATGTCACAGGGTACATAAAAATGGTATACCTATATAAATAAAAATGATAGACCTATATAAATAAAAGTTTCCGTTGCACTAGAATATGCTGGAATGGACACTTCCCGAGATATGGCACATATCAATCTTGCCCACACAAGTTTCGATTTCATACATACAAGCATGTCCTTGAGAAAGTTAGAGGAGCTAAAAATGTTACTTTTTTTCCAGGTCCCAGTAAAGCTACTAGTTAGTGAAGTGTTAAGTTTGCCACCTCTCATTGTTCGCATAATCATTTTAGGTCAAGGGAATTTGTTAGCACATTCTAGAATCTTCATTGCATTGGTAGTGTTTTTGGTGGAACTGGGAGCATAATTTTGGCCGCCAGATTCAGATTTTGAAACTCAATTCAGATTGAGTTTTTCCCCACCGTTGAACGGTATGGAAAAATGCTTGGATAAAACACCGGTATCAAGGCTAGAAACATTGACTTTTAACGGCAGCACAGATAAATAAACAAGACCCGAAAATGTAGATACGTTCTCTGCTCATCGCTTCACTATCACTCAGTCAGGCTCTAATTTAGGCCAAAAGAGCGTCGGGTCTTTGGACGCTGTGCCCTTTTCAGAAAAAACTTTCTTGTCCCACGTTGTGAGTAAGGTCTAAAAACACAATAGAAAGTGTGGGGGTAAGTTCAGTAGTGCCCTATCTCAATGACATGTGCCCCTCTGCCCGAAACAAGTGCCCTTTCCCGGGCCCAAATTGCCCCTTTTGGCAGTCTATCATGGGCGCACATATCAGCGCTGCCCATCGAAAGACATAGCATTACACGATGAAAGAACGGCAATCCACACAATGTTCCTATTCCTATTCACGATGATGTCTGCGATTACATAATGAATAATTAGTCATTTTCCACGCTATTCTTCGGAGATTTTTCAATGTTCCTACTCTATTCTAGGAACATTTTTCGATGTTTCCATGCTATTCTATGTTTTTCTATGTTTCTACGCTATTTTACAGACATTTTTCGATGTTTCTACGCTATTCTAGGAACATTTTTTGATGTTTCCACGCTATTCTACGGACACTTTTCGATGTTTCTACGCTATTTTACGGACATTTTTCGATGTTTCTACGCTATTCTACGAACATTTTTCGATGTTTCCACGCTATTCTACGGACGTTTTTCAATCTTCCTACTCTATTCTACGAACATTTTTGATGTTACGGCGCTATTCTACGGACATTTTCTTGTGTTTCCACGCTATTCTATGAACATTATTCCATGTTTCCACTGCTCTAGGAACGTTGATGCTTATTTTTTCATGGAAGTGTGCTATTCTAAAAGTATTTTTTTTGATGTTTCTTTACTAGTCTACGAGTACTTTTCGATGCCTTTGCCTTATTGCATGAGTATTTTTTATTGTTTCTTCACTATTCTTAAAGCAGTTTATGATTCTGTGTGCTACTTTCTTGGGTCAAAAGTATTTTCAACTACTTTTGTTGGTCGAAATAGAAACACCAAGCACGTTTAATCACCTTCAAATGCTAGAAAATGATGCATGAAATAATCTTGGGTGCATGATTTCTTTTCTGACTCGAAGTGAATCAGGAAGGTCAGGACATAGAAGGAAACAGGTAGTGAATAAGAAATTTTTCTGATAGATTTCTCTTTTCGGAAATCCCTTTTTTCGCATGTATCACACAAAATTTTATCATATGTAAATTTCAATGCTCTGAAACTGCTTTCATAATGTTCTAACTGAGAAGAGCTGCTGGTATTTTCGTATGGATTAGTAATTCTAAATGAATTTTTGGGTGAGAGATCAGTGAAAAATGCAAAGCTTTTGGGGGCTTCGCCCCAAGCCCCCAATACAGTGGGTTCAGAGCATCCCCAATACCCGCATCAGCTGCTATTGCATCGCCCTGCGGGCAATGCCCCAACGCACCCAAAATGTGCCCTTTTTCAGGTTCAAGTACGCTGCCCTAAATTTGTAGATTAGAGCCCGCAGTGCTATGTTTTTTGCCCCTACTCTTTGGCAGCCAATTTTAAAGCGGGGTGTAATGGCAGGCGAGGGGGAAGTCTGGATTTCATGAAAATGTCAGGAGGGGTGGTACTAAATGGACCTTGGGTAGATTTTCAGGAATAAACTTTTGATTTTTGAAAAGTTCCTTTTAAAAGAAAAAAGATGATTGGAGAATTGATGCTTTGAATTTATTGTCAGAATAAGATATTCTCTTGTTAATATTTCAGACTTTATACTCTATACTTCTCACCTTGTTCATGTTTTTAAAACTGAGAGAAACTTTTCCACAAAATACAGAATTTGCTTTTTCAGTTTCGAAATCCTTAATCGGGAGGGGCTGTTGATAAGAAGGAGGGGTCAGCACTTTTAGTAAAATCGCTAAACGGGACGGTTGTTAATAAATGGAGCTGGGTGGTGAAATTTTTGAAAATTTGCGGACGCCTCCCTGCAATTAGCTGCCAAGAGTGCCCTATCCAACCCGAAAAATGGCCAAAATTTGGAGTTAATCCCTGTTTTTTTACCACCTGCGCATGAAATCTATCTTCAATATTTTAGTCCTCGGCCAGTACTGCGCGAACCATATTTTTCGTAACAGAAAGATTTATGTGCACTGCAAATGTTACATTTGCTGTATATGCCTGCACAAAACTTCCTAACGTGGGTTTCATTTATCCCTGACGCTTGATGTCTGTTATTCATGTGGTAATTCTTGTTTTTGAAACGTATTTGGATGGTAAGACGAATGCTCAGCGTGAAAGAGTTCCTTAAATTGAAAAATCCAGATTCAAAACTTAAGGTTGAGAATTTTCATAGCGTTTTCTTAGAATTTTGGCACTTTTCAGGCTGATTTTCTTATAAAGCGTTTTCTTATGAAAAAAAGGCAGTGGTGTAACTTAAGGTTCTCCGGTACTAGCCCGGTTGGGCTAGCAGTACTTTATTTTCACTAGCCCGAGAATTTTTTCACTTGCCCACCAGGTGTGTGTCTACCAATTACCCTATTCTGGGTGGCAAGCTGTTTTAATACATGCGCAAGTGTATAATTTTTGTCTGAACCAGCCTGATTTTGCCCAAAATTGTCTTATTAAAATATAAAAAAGAAAAGTTGCTGATAGCAACAAACAGTCGTGTTGGAGCGAAAGACCCTGACTGTTTGTTCGAAAAATGTCATCAACTTCTCGCTATGACATATATATTTTAAATAAAAGGTTGTGCCCAAAGGAAGTTATTCATATTGTCTAAGTTATTATGAAGACAGAGACATAAAAAGAAAGATAAAAGAAAAGCACAATCATTTAGTTTCTGGGAAATGCATTTATGACAATCAAGTTTTGTTGATTAAAATGCTTGTCCAGCGTCAAGAGTTCAAATTACTAGTGCACAATTTTGATGCTAAACATTTCTAAAGACTAAAGAGAAATTACTCAGTCACCAAAAAATTATGGCCATGCGTGTAGGAGAGCATCTGTTCCTGCCAACTACATGACTAGTATGGAATGAAAAAAAATGTGCTTGTATCTTGTGATTTCTGCTCCCTTTCATATGCCTAAGAGTCATGTGGTGTCTCCAAAACTTCCGTAGCCCATTCGGGCTTGCAGTAAAGAAATTTCACTAGCCCCCTTCAAAATTCACTTGCCCCGTGCTATCGGGCTAGTGGTAAGTTACACCACTAAAAGGCGTGTTGACATTTTCTGAAAGAGCTCATTGAACGCAAAACTTTAAGCCCAAAATAATTGAAACCGTTGAAGAGAGGTGAGGTAAGAGCCAAAAAACCCCGAAAATTTAGCAAAAATGACATAGGTTCCTGTCAGATAATGGCCACTTGACACCCCCCTGTTATTAGTACGACAACCAAATTTGCACCAACAGATGCACGGAAAAATTCTGTTCCCACTTGCAAACATTTGCGGCAATAGCTTCTGCTGTTTCTTGCAGTGAAAATATTAAACCAGGAGGTGGTGGAACCACCCTTCCTCCTCTACCTCCCTTGTTATGATAACCGCCACTAGAAAAGATAAGGATTTTAATAAGGGCTGTGAGACCATTTAAAATTTGATAAGTTGATGATCACTGGAAAGTACCAAAACATATACAGGTTGGTTCATTTTCAAGCATAACTAAAGTATATTGTCTCATTTCCTTCATGTTATAAAGGGGTGCCGCATATGATGATTGTGACGGAGAGCATTTTTTGAACGCTGTTTCTGACTGTATTTTGATCCAGCGTGCATGTGAAAACATTTGTAATTGTAGTTTTTGACTGCTCCTCGCATCTTTTGCATGGATTTTGTGAAAGATTTCGTGTTTTGCCACAGACAAATATGTCTCGCAATTCTGTTTTAAGGGAAATACAATGTCAGGTTCAATCATGACGAGGATGATAACGAGGATGGTTGCAACGAGGATTCTGGTCATCGCAACAAATCGAGCTGATACATTGAAGCAGTACTAACTCGGCAACATGGTTGACGTAAAGAACTACGTGAGATAGAAGTACTCGGCTTTAAATTCTTAGAAGAAAACGACGACTCAACAATTTTATCATGCGTGCTGTGCAAATTGAGTGTTTTTCGTTTGTGATAGTTGTGCTTGTATCGTGGTCAGCTGTACTTCACTAGTCATAGATTTCTTCTGACTCTTTTCTATAGAAATTGTGAGCCTGTCGATTTTCAAGTTCGGGAAGTCCTGCACCGTGCCAGACTTTGACTTGCTGCCTGCTGTGTTTAGCTGCTATATTCTTGTAACCAAGGATGTACATCCAAGGATCTACATCCTTGTTGTAACAGGGCGAAATGTTAATGCCATTACACGTTTTTCGTAATTTTTCACAATTTCTTAAACGTTTCTTAATGATCCGGCTGTCCATAAAACCTTCCTTCCTCCAATTTTATGATTCCCCATTACTATACATATATGATCCACTGAAGATGAGCAATACAACACTCGCTCTGTGTTCACTTATGCCAAAGCTGGTTTCTCAATACTTAATCGCATGAAAATTTCGCGGTCATTTTAATTTCGAGGTTTTTTCGGTCAATATTGCATTTCGCGGTATTTTAATTTCAGGCAAAATTGCGAATTTAGTGGCATTTTAATTTCGTGGTTTCAGCTAAAATACGAACTTGGCCGTCTTTCAATTTCGCCGTCTGAGTGAAAAATGAAAACGGAAATAGCTTATTTGTTCACTCGTTTTTGAATAAATATAAACAAAGAAAACGTTTTACGGTTCCAAACCCAGAGTTTTGGTGCATTTAAATATCGCGGTTCCTCAAATACAATTTTTCGCAATTGCGCAGGAAATGCGTTTTTCGTGGCATTTTAATTTCGCGGTTTTTTGTACTCGACCGCGAAACCGCGAAATTTTCACGCAATTAGTTGTGCATATAACCTTTATTGAAATCACCTTTATTGAAGGGATGTAAATGCTTTGCCAACTGCTCCTACAACAAACTTGCTTGTGACTGTAATTTTTTTAGCCTGAGCATGTTTCTTAGATGTTTCTTTATTTTCAGGGTACTTGAGCCTCATGTTTCTTATGAACGTGTTTCTTATAAAAAAAAACGTGTATTATATGGTTATGACAAAACTTGTTTATTTTCGAAAATCATCTTCGCTGTGTTTTCTCTCTGCATAAACAATTCGTCCATGAGTTGATCATTACCTATTTAGAAGTGCTGATATATAGTAACATAACTGAGCATCCTGTTTGGTTCTATATAAATATATTTCTTGGAAAGCTTATTATTTACAGACGCTTGTTTGTTTTGTTCTAATATTTCCTCTTATTTAGATTTTAAGAGTTGCTTAGTGATAAACACACTATTAATCAACATTTAGAAGTTCTGGTTCATTTACAATAAATTCATAAACTTTCTGTGGTCTTTTGCTAGATTTGGTATAAAAAAAGATCGCATGTACTCCTCTCATTCCAGTTTCTTCGTACAGTATATTTTCAAATTCAAAATCGGCCTCAATTACTCGTTTTCCTAGCTTTAAGGCTACATAAACGTGGTAGAAAGAAACAAAATTCCAGGATTAACTTGTCGCGACTTTCACCAGGCAGTGCCAGACGCGATAACATACTGTCGATGGAAGTGATACAATGGTTTATTTGTGACAGGTGTACACGAAAAGATGTTTTATTGCTAGTGTGTTCCATGAACGTGGACATAACACTGATGTTCCCAAGCATTTGCGATTTCCTTTGCATT
Organism: Scolionema suvaense; assembly: GCA_027575255.1. Taxonomy (NCBI): domain Eukaryota; kingdom Metazoa; phylum Cnidaria; class Hydrozoa; order Limnomedusae; family Olindiidae; genus Scolionema; species Scolionema suvaense. Next base: position 8,885 of record JAOBRC010352794.1, read on the forward strand.
CCTTAAATTTCTAAAATATTGCCTCGCAAGAAGTAAGCAGTATAGGACATAGCTAACTCTCAAAAATTTACAGAGAATTTTCAACGGCAAAAATCCTGCGAAATTTTCCCTATCAATAATTTCCGTGGATGAAACACGTTAGCATCTTTTCCATCCTTTTATTCTTTAAAGAGACAAACTTTGCTACCTTAAGAGAGGAAATTGTTGAGGGAAGAAAATTTCGTTTTTCACCTCCAAAAATGCTCAACCGCGAAAATTAATTCCCAAGAAAATTTCTTCGGTACAACAATGGCACAAGTAATTCTAAAAGACGCATGGTTTCAGCTAGTGTCTTCAGTGTTCTCAAATCGTCATCACGTTGTTTGAGAAATAAGTAATAATTATAGGCAGCTAAAAAATGTCTAGGTTGGGGGAAGATTCTTTTCTTTAGTTGGAAAATACCTTGTCAGCTTAATCCTTTGCCCAGTCACTTGCCAGTCTCCGTTCGTGTTCTTCATATATATCGGACTTATGCATTTCTATGCAACAACCTTCTCGCCAATTCTGCACTAAGTTGAAGCGAGTTGCTGCATGGCAGAGAAGAGCGGCTAAGTTCTAGGCTATTTAATCCTTGGAGCTTTAAAATTGCTTTATCAGCCGTAAAGTTCTTGAATTGGCCGCTTCTTACATTCTTGTTATATCCGTCGTGCATTTGCTTTAATTCCTAATCTGCAAAAAACTATTTACGGGCATGGTTACTATGTAACTGCCCAATTTCCTCATCCTGGCTTGTAGTTTATTGGTTGTTTTTTTTTTACCTGCCCTTGTCATCGACAGAGAACATTGCTTTATTTGCTCCTTCTTCAACAACTTACTTGAGTAACGTTTCTGACGGCTAATGTTGTGTGTTCCTTTCATCGTGCATGGAATCGAAAAATATAATCTACTAAGGGATATGTTCAAGTCATTATATGCTCAAGAAAAAATCATTCAATTGAGAGCATTCCGAAATTACTGCCTACTGTCATCAAATTTTTTGCTTGCATGGACTTTCCTTCTGCCAGTAGTTCCCGGACAGGCTAAAAAACTTCAGGACGTTGAGGTTAAGGCAACTTTCCCACGAATCATTTTGTATGGCCCAACACCAGTCTCTGACATGGTCAGAAACTTACGCTACTTTCAGCCTGAATTTGCGAAATAATTTTACCTCAAAATATTTCAAATGGCCTCGCTCACGAAAAGTTTGAAATAGGCTCATTCGCGACAGTATTTTTGCCGCGAAATATTTGGAATTTTAGAAATCTTAGTTCTCCTCAAAACTCAATTGTGTCTTACTTATTCAACAAGAAAAACTACGAGAAGCAACACAAGTAATGCAAATACAAGTAAGAAAAAAATTAGTAACAACAGCAAAGTTTAAAATTACTATAAACTCAGTTTCCTTCGTCATCAAGGTTGTCTATGACATCGAAAATGTTTGTATTGTCATCTGGTGGTCCCCAGACAGTTTTCTTATGTGACACCTCTCCACCATACACTGCGTCATGCCCCCCCGTGAGTAACCACTTGCTTCTAACTCAGGGTTTTGACAATGGAAGTCGTCGGTAACTTACTTGTGATATCTTTCCTGCGAAAATTTAGAAAAAGGCTCATTCGCAAAATTTTTTCCTGCGAAATGTACATAATTTTGCGGCTTGGTGGATCAGCTACAGTTTCTGACCTTAAGGTAGCTACATCACAGCAATACTTATCTTCTTTTGTCTCGAAAGGAAAATATTAATGGTGGCTAGCACATCTTTTCCAAAACATTTCTGACTTTACTATTTCTTCTTTATTCCACCGTCTGTGGATTGTGCGAACTTCAAGAACAGAAAGTATTTACCTTCAACCGAGAGAAACAATCGTTTCAAACAAGATGAAAGCCTCTTGTTTTCGTGCACTTTTCGGCAATAACCAACAGTTACTCCTGGGAACCGAACGGTGATTCCGAACAATGAACTCCCGTTAGCAGAACCGTAAATGCGTCATGTCTCCTGTGAGCGGGACTGCTACGTAGCGGGAGCAAGAGCTGCTCCCGTTGTAGCTCCCGTTTGTCTACCGCTGAGCGGGAGTAGAGTTCAGAACAGTTCTCCCGTTGATACTCCCGCTGCCGGGAATTCAAACAATAGCTCAGCAGGAGCGAGCGGGATCCCGCTAAGCGTCTCCCGTTAGTGTCGCGGTACCGTTCAGCAGCGGGATCCCGCATAATTGGAGATGATCCCTAATGCTAAATTTTGTCAGTCATTTTCCTATTAGAGGCAACATACTGATGTAAATAAAACGAGGGGGTGGGGGTAGAAACTATGAAAATGTCTTCGTTTTGGATATTTTCACCAAATAATATCCAGTGATGCTCTTCCTCAATGTACCCACCTACTTCAGATTCCAGTGAGAAAGAACCCTGATTTGGGCATCAGGGCTTCTCACAGACCATCAGCATAAGGGACAAGCCTCCTGGATAGTGAGGGTGCTGGGTATTTTGATAGGGGCCCCCATATGACCATCGAGAAAACCACTGGAGTGAGGCCAATTGTAGGGGGAGCATACAGGAGGCCATTAATTGGATCATGGAGACCCACTCTGCCCTCACCTAGGAAAAGCCTGCAAGTGGTGATAAGGTTAATGTATCTACTAGTGCTCTTGCAATGTTTTTAGCTGCTGAGCCATCTGAATTGAATTTGCATGCATTGTTATAAGCTAGTGGCAGATGCATCAGTTCAAACAGCATCCAAATCATCCCTCAAGTGGTAACAGTATTGTTTATGATGGGTCTCAAAACCACCAAGGCAGCATTTTAGTAAGGAGATGCGACCCTCCATCCTGGAATCAATTGAGTGTGTAGTGTATTGAATAAGATCATCCAGCAGCAATTGAGTTTTTCTGTAACTTGCCTGGTCTTTAAATAAGCCGCGTTCTATTAAGCCGCACCATTAATTAAGCCGCGTTTTTATTAAGCCGCATTTTTGAAGGTGCGGCATAATTAAGTACGCGGCTTAATTTGACGTAATAAGGTATGTAATATCATTTTACATTGTGCTACATGCCTGCAAGGTAAAAATTGTGAGTTTGTGTTTCTTTAATTACCTCGTACCTATTTACTAATGTCGGAGGGTTAAAACCTTAGCAAGTTTGCAAGACAATTTTATAGAAAATAGCCTTTTTTTTCATGATCCTGAAAACTTCGGTTTTGGTTTCTTCTAATCAATTTTCCCATTTTAGGACCCATATAGGTAGCAAATCGTTTTGTGACTTAAGTTGTGCTTGGGTCACAGATCTCGAGACTACCCCAGCTTGGCATATGAAACATGTATGGCAAGACGTCCATCTCTAGTATGCAGGTCTCCCTTTCTACTTGTCCGTTTCATTTTTCAGGATATCAAAGAATCTGCTTTGAGGCAGTGTGAACTTTCAAGCAGTGGTTCTCCAAAAGATATTCATGCCACAATATGGTCACGTCCATTTCTAGAAAATGAGAGTGACAGACTGATTATCAAGATACATCCTAAGATACAAGACTGAGAATGTCTTGGAAATCAAGCAAAGGGAAAGCTTGAGATCATGCGCTATATCTATGTTTTCTCTCAGTGATGCCTTGTATGTAAGTTATATTGAATTGTGCTGTGTGTGGGCTATGGAATTTTTTACTATGCTGTGAATCTCTGTTCGAATATTTGCTGTTGATTTCATAAAAACAGGTTATACAGTGAAATTGGCCCTGAAGCTTTTTGGCAATTTCATGAAAAGCCTGTATGTGGATATATTTGTATTTGGATTATTTTCGATATCTTTCCAAAGCTTACGACTTCAATTTTGAGCTTGCATGACCTCTTCTACACATGTCAGTATTATGTATGCACTGTTTTTTGAGAAAACAATAGGATCGGATGTTATACAGACATACCGTATTGGTTCAATTAACC
>JAOBRC010352905.1:0-12820 GCA_027575255.1 Scolionema suvaense
CAGACCGCCGCCCGGGGGCTTACAGCGCCCCCCCCCCCCCTGCACCCCAGCTGCATTCACCACACCATAGGTGCGGCACTCACTGTGCTCGCTTTCATATCAATAGGCTCATTCTAATTATAAACTCAATCTTAGATGCAAAAACGGCTGCAGCTCAAAGTGTCTGGAAAAAAACCTGACAATGTCATGCGAATTATCTGCACTTTCAAAACTTTGGTTCGGGTTTATGTGTGAATTCTTATATTTCTTGGAGAATACGATATATTTGGTTTGCACGAGGCAGTCACTGAGATTGAAGTCATGTACTGATTTGGTTACAATTTTGCTTCCTTACATCCGATTATATGCATTAATGTGGAGTCAAAACTTATAAAATGTTATAAACTGACCTAAGTACTGTGTTAGTAACAAGTATTCACACAAATTCTGCAGGATTCTGAGGTCTCGCTCCTCAGCTAATTGCGGATTTCCTGTTATGTAACATACAATGCTTTATCGTGCTCATTTGTCCAACTGCAGTGTTGACTAACCTTCTCATGTGCCAACTTCTCTGCATTTTTTGGTCAGTGCATAAGTGTTGAGACCTAAACAATGCGTTTTACTCATGGAGCAATTACTAAACATATTACACTAATACATGGTTTGTTGTGGTTGAACTTTATTCTGTGGCAATTGATGGCAGGTAATGATTGTGATATTACCACATAGGAAATAGATAGCTGATGCGTCTAGTCATATGTTAGTGATATAATACAGTAGGTGTTACTTTGTAATTGTCATTTTTAGTTTTGGGGGAAGCAGTTGACTCAATTATCATTCATAACGTTTTGTGGAGTAGCTGAAGTTGCACTTCGTGTGTATGTACTATGTATGTACATAGTTATACCAGTGTGTATATATTATATCTGTCCAATCTGTTCTGCCGCAGATTGAAGAGCTCGTCCCTTGAAGGAGCGCAAACGTTTTTTTGAGAAACACGAAAGTACTTACACCCTTGCTGTCTTCATCTTCTTTTCTCTATTATGTAGCCGTGTGCATGTATCACTTTAGCCTTTTATATGTTTATATGTTCATATATTTTCATGATGTTGAAAATTTAGTTGTATTAGTAAAGCTTTTGTCATACAACATCTGCTTCGTGTTTGATTTAGTAGCAGGAGCTGTAGTATGGCAGAAAATGGAAGCAAAGTTATGAACAGTAGTGTACCACACAATGATTCTGGCCAGGTCAATGGTGATGCTACTGAACATAGTTCAGTCACTTCTGCTTTGAATCGGAAAAGACAAGACTATTTGGAATGGCCAGATTACTTCATGGCTATTGCATTTCTGTCTGCCCAGCGCAGTAAGGACCCATCTTCTCAAGTTGGAGCGTGCATTGTAAATAGTGATAAAAGGATTGTGGGTATTGGTTATAACGGTATGCCTACAGGATGTGATGATGATGTTATGCCATGGTCTAGAGAAGGACCTACATTTTTGGACACTAAGTACCCATATGGTGAGTGCTAATTTATCTTCAATATATGCTGTATCTTTTACCGCTGGGATGGTGGTAAATTTTTGTGGAACCTGCTTTAGAATCGACTTTCTAACACTTGGTCTAATTTTTTCCCTCACTCTTAATTCGCCCATTGACAAATTTGAGCGCAGCATAGTCTACTCAGATGCATCAGAAAACTACTATATGCGTATCATTTTCAAGAAGATGATCTCATAGATCGTTCTCTACTTAGACCTCAGTGTACACAGACACTCAAGAAAACAAATGATGTAGAATTTGAAGCTGTCATATAGTGGGATATAGTAGGAGGTTGAAACATAGATCTGTTTACTGCAAGCCACTTCTCACTTTCAATGCTCTCTAGATGATCTTATCAGTGAAACTATCTATGAAGCTTCAAAGAAATCGTTTGTTATGGTCACTGTATTTAAAATTGTTAGGGATACAAATTCAGTTTCATGTGTGGCCGCCGGTAGGCCTACCTTACGTCTTCCTGTATCTCTTGATGAGGAGTCTCCTTCGCTCAATCCTTCCGTCTTGTGGCCACAATTAATCACTCTGGCTCTGTTCAGGCTGGTGCCCACGTACTGGGCATACGTAAACTGCCCTAAGGCTGACTGTTGGCTCATGACGTGTAATGATGCTGCAGTGAATGAAGCTAGTCTGTCGGACCTGGAGAATGTGACTTCGTACATATTCTTTTACGTTCACACAAACTAAAACTGTGATCTGGGGAGGTTTAGACCTACATTCCATGTAGATGAATGTGCGTGTAAATATTCGAATTTTTGATGTTGTAAATATTTTCTAGAATTACTTATTTATTCATTCCTTTATTGTTTCTCTTTATTTTGGCCAGGATTTTTTTTTTGTTTCTGTTTTTTTTTTTTGTTTAAATTTTGTGTGGAATTTTTTGTAAAATTTATAACTGTGTTGTTTTGTGGTCTTTCAGTGTATTTGTCTGGCGTGGATTCAGTCTCCTGCTCCGAGTTAGCATACCATCTGGGTTGAGCTGAGTGTTGGGACCGTAAAACATGTTTAAAGCCACAGCTGGCCTCTCAAGTGCCGGCACCAAGATGGTAGTCTTCCTGTTAATCCCGGAGTTTAGTCTGTTCCTCGCTTCTCATTATGTCCAGTTGCCATGTACAGTACGCTCTCAATAACTCGAACCCCCGATAACTCGAACTTCCAGTAACTCGAACTGTTTTTGAATTCCCGTTAAACCTTTCGTAATACTTTCTCACAAAATTCACTCGATAACTCAAAACCCGATAACTCGAACATTCGTTAAGTCGAACCATTTTTCCTGTCCCGTGGACAGAAAATCCCCTCATTAACTCGAACTTAGAGGAAAAATGAAAACAATCTCAATAAAAAGTGAATACTTCAGTCTAAGCGGTGATGATATTCAACTAAAGGGCTTGCTGGAATTTGTGAAATTTCGCAGAAATTCCAGTAAGCCCAACAAAAGCTCAATGCACTCTCAATTTGAGTTGACTGAGACGTTACCGCTAAAATGAGACAGAGTGGCATTAGAACTTTTTTCAGTGATGTATAGCTATGTACTGCATACCTTTCTTGTTAGAATAGAAAAGAAAAAAAACTTTTATTAACTCGAACTATTTTCACATATCGGCCAAAGTTCGAGTTATTTATCGAATGCCCCGATAAGTCGAACATTCAATAACTCGAACTATTTTTTTGGTCCCTTGGAGGGTCGAGTTATTGGGAGTGTACTGTAAATGCGTAGTTCTTCGCTGAACCAATCATTAAGGCATCCTACTCTGCCTAATATTCTATTTTCTGTTGGTTTTTCCGATCTGTTCCTGTCATCAACAGATTACCTTAACCCTGTAAGAGGGGGAGAGTACTACCACTCTTTTGCGTATGTACCACTTCCTTATAAAACCTTTAACTTTAGGTTATGTTGCTCACGGTGCGAAATTCATGTATTTTGCTCATCATCATTTGTCTGTCACTTCTACAGTACAGATTTCTGATTTTTTGCTATCAATTTAATTGTGACCCTGCAATAAGCATTAGAGAACGTTACTGTACTTCATCACATGACATGAAGATATACTTGCTTAGAAGGATCATGAATGCTTAAGATATTGAGAAAACAATGTGATTAATTTTTACATACTCCAAAGACTGCACAAAAATAACCTTAAATGAGCTCTACCTTATTGGCTTTTCACAATATTAGTAAAGATGTAGATTATTAGAAAGTCTGACAGGTAGACCTGCAAGAAAACATTTTTTGCACATCTGTAGGAGATTTTCTGTGCATTGCTTGATTAGCTCCTCTGTATCAGAATATACTCTGGCCTAATGGGGCAGCGTGCAGTTCTTCCCAAAAGGGCACTTTGAAAATCATGTCACTTGCGAATCACCACACATAAAGACGAATACTACAGAAGAGGACATATTTCTCATTAACTTTTAGGAGATTGGGCACAATGATCGCGAGCCAATATGGTTTTAAAGAATGCCTGAGTAGACTGTATGACTGCTGGTTTCAGAATGAATGAAACAAGGGAGAAATAAATTTAGCATCAAAAAGTTCTTCTGAAAATCATCAGCAGTGTAAGTAAAGTTATTAATAGGTTAGGCTTAATGTAACACGGAACTTGTGATCACATGTGTCAATTCATTCCACCCTTGAGTAAAAGTTGACTGGGAGTCACAGTGCTCAACCTCTGTTGAGCATAGTTTTCCCATTGTGTTCTGGAGCATTGATTCACGAGACAAGAGAAGTCAGCTTGACTAGCACAAAGCTTTTCAACATGTTATGCCATGATCTTGAGCTTTCATTTGCATCACCTCTATAAACATAAAAAATGCTTAGAGACTGTTGGGCCAGATCCCAATCAGATGCCAGTTTCTCTTTCTTGGTTGCACTTGCTCAGCCAGGTCACGTGCAGGTCGTAAGCTACTTTGTGCACCTGGGTAGCAGAGTCCAAGCAACAGATCTCATGACAATGTTTATAGTGGATAAACCACAATGAGTGAAGCAGATGCAAGCCATGCGATGTATATCATCTCTTTACTTGAAACCTTTGCTGCCGTCCATGAAAGAACAGGTATATATAAAGTGGCTTCTTACCACAGAATATTCATATGATTTAGATCATTCAAAGTTTTGTCTGTAAATTGTTTTGATTTTGGAGAATCGGCGATGTTGCTGTTACCCTGCTGACCATGAATTGATCTGACTCAACAGTCTTCGAAGGCGTACCAGGCAATGAGCTGCTCTTTGATTTTATTTCAGGTTTTTATTTATACAGGAGAGGGAAGTTTTTATTAATATTTTCAATTTTAGGGTGAAATCAAAAAGAGGGGGGTGTTTATATCAGGGTTAGCAGTATTCATTGGCACTCCACTCATTGAAATGTCTTAGAAATAAGATTTCCAACTTTATCATTGTGGGTGATGTGTTGTAGTTCTTGCTGTTGATTGCCTTATTATCAAAAATTATCCGTAGAGGATATTAAGTAACGTCTCACAAATTAGCGATGGAGAACATCAGCACAGTCAGCAAATAAGTTGCATGAATGCGATGAATTGCCCCATTTTTTTACATTCAGTATGATGTGGGTGGAAAGTTCACACGGTTTTGAAAGATATAGAATGGTATTGGTCTGAAACTGTAGCAGGTGCAGATAATGCTATTCACATAAGGTAGATAATTTTCACATAAACACCTGCACTTCTCTTTGTGAAATCTTAGTTCCTCTCCCCATGCAGCCTTAATACCACCTTTGTGACTTTGTTTATGGCTTTTTAGACCCATTAATGTCCAAAAGGGATCATTTTGGGTTGTTTTGGTGTATTTGTGAGTAAGCGTAGTTGTTATGTTTGTTCTGTCATCTGGAATTTATCCAAGCACTTTGAGACACCTCTGTTTTTTGTACTCCTGCTTTAGCGGAAGATTCCTATAAAATGAGGTCTGTCCGTCCGTCCTTCTGTCCATTACCAATGCATTTCCCGGGTAACCGCTCAATGAGTTTTTCTGAAATTTGGTGTGACGGCAACAATCTGTAATTGAGGAAAAGTGATGGAGCCAGAGTTTTGAAAAAAAATTTTGTTTGGCTTGCAGGTGGTAATTTATGCCCAAAAATGGCCAGTTTTAGGTTTTTTCAAAAGTATTTCAAAATCCGTTCATTGCTTTTTTGTAGTTTTTGGTGTGAAACTACGGGGCTATGACAGTTAGTTTGAACCACATGTCATGTCTCCTGAGAATCTCGTTTGGCTTGCAGGTGGCAATTTATGCCCAAAATGGCCAGTTTTAGGTTTTTTCAAAAATAATTCAAAAACTGTTCACAGGCTTCTTGTCATTTTTGGTGTGAATATTTTGGGCAGCTCTGAGCATGTTTTGAACCATATGCCATGTCTCCTGAGAATCTCGTTTGGCTTGCAGGTTGCAATTTTGGTCTGTAATTGGTTATTATGTTAGGTTTTTTTCAAACACGGTATTAATGGTTGATTCCTTTTTTGGCATTTTTGATGTGATTCTTCGGGGCAACTCTGCATATGTTATGAACCATGTGCCATATCTGGGGACAATCACATTAAGGTTAGGCTTGGGGGTTGTGATGTACATCCGAAATGGGATATTTTCAGGGTTTTTTCCAATATGTCAAAAACGACTCATCCGTTTTTCTCATTTTTTGGATGGTAGATCTTAGGGACGGCTTACTTTATGCTGTGATTCATGAATTATATTTTGAGAATATGTTGTTCACCATGCGGCTTGCAATTTATGCCAATGTATGCTATTTTCATGGTTTTTTCAACATATTTCAAGAACACTTCATCAGGCTTATGTCTTAGTTTTTTCTTTGATCTTGCACAAAGATTCTCAATTAAGTTTGCAGGAGTGCACTAGTTATGTGACTTGTTTACGAGAATATTGAGTTTTTATCATTTTGGAGACACCATAAGTTGGAGCCTATTTTAGCTCTTGAAAAGTCAAAAAATGCAAATGGGGGGGATGTGTTTGAAAGGTGCTGCAGCACTACAAAACTTCCTTTTCAACAGAAGTATGTATAACACTCGAAATGTAGAAGTTTAAGAGGGAAGTGTCATGGAAATCCAGTGATGGAGCTGTCCTGCACACCATTACTTCCATATATAATTCAATCAAATTCACATTAAGTTGCAAACCTCAATTAAAGATTGAGTTTCTACCACTGCTTACCGGTGATAGAAAAGTGCTTGGATAAATGCCTGGTCACAGCTGCCATCTTAATTATCTCTTTCTTTTTGTTTACAGTGGGGCACAATGATTCATAATTAAATTTGCGGGAGTCTATTCATTCAACGACTTGTTGAAATTTATTAAGGTTGTTGTCAGAGAAATTTGGTTACGTTTTAATTCAGAAGCTTTTTTGTAAGCATTTTGTGATTTCATCAGTTTTCATGTTGCTAAATTTTTGTTGCAAAAAATATCTGGGAGTTGCTAGCTTTTGTTGTGAAATTGGTATGAGTGCTGTTAACTTGTGCAGGTTCTATGGTTCTTGCAGCATATTGCGATTTGTACGACTTACTTTAAATTTTTTGCTTAAAATTTAGTCTGCCATGCCGAGCTGAATGCTGTATTGAACAAGAACTCGGCCGATGTCCGTGGATGTTCTATGTACGTTGCATTATTCCCATGCAATGAGTGTGCTAAGATCACCATCCAAGCTGGTATTAAAGAAGTGATATATTATTCAGACAAATACCATGATAGGCCAGAGATGGCGGCATCTCGGAGAATGTTTGATATGGCGGGAGTAACGTACCGGTAAGTGTATGTCTTTTTTTGCTGTCATGGTGATAACATCTCATCACAATTGGTGATTACAGTCAGGAATCAGAGGTTGATCCGAATCAAACAAAACCTAAACATCTTGGGAGCTGAATTGGACCTAAATTTGGTGTGAAGTTAGCAATAGAATAGTATGCGGCTTAAAAAATTGCAGCTTTCTGCCGTACTTCCCAAAGTTTGCATTACAAACACAAATGAGCAATTCAATTCTGCAAAATGGTTTTCATGGTATTCACGCACTTGGTTGATGAGTTTGCTATAAGTTACCCAAGTTTACAGTTTCGTTGCCATCTCCTCAACTTTCGTGCTGCTCGCCTCTTGTGATGAATCATTGTCCTCACACACCATTGACCTACTTCAGCTCCCTCACGACTGTAAGCTGTTAAAAAAGCTGAAGTTGGCATGCTGTTATGGCATAATGCTTTGTTTACCTGTACATGTGCTGTGTTTTTATGTATTCTTTCTTCGTCCATGAATGCCAGTTTGCTGCTCCTCCACCCCTTCAATCAATCATGGACAAAACCTGTCGAGACATGTGCAAAATATTGCACTTTCTCTCCCACTAGCGAAGGGCTACTGATAATTATCGGTCTATGGAAAATGTCAAGCGATTTTGGTTTGTAAGAGCAAACTTAGGAATAATGCCAAAACTCAATTTTCGCAACAAGTAACGTACAGTTGATGTTTTCATCATTTTTTTTACTCCTGCTGTAGCTGACAAGTCCTTTCATGGACTCCATCTGTCTGTCCTTCTGTCTATTACCCGCTTTGTCTCAGATAACTGCTTGATGTATTTTTCTGAAATTTGGCATGAAGGTCAGCATTAATAAGCAAAACAAAGTCATGCAGCATGAGTTTTTGTAAAACGTTTTTGCTCGGATTGCACAGGTGACAATTGATGCTCAAATATAGCCATTTTAAGGTTTTTTCAAAATATGTCAAGATCCATTCATCAGTTTTTTTAAATTGAAGGTGTGAATCTTAGGGGCAGTATTGATAATGTAATGGGTCATTGAGCATATCTGGAGAAACTCCCATTGGGCTTGAGTGTGGCCTGTTGTACGACTAAAAATGGCTAAAAATGGCAATTTTGTAGATCTTTGAAAAGATTTGGAGAACACTTCATCAGTATTTTGTTGTGAATCTTAGGGGCACCTCTGTCTATGTTGTGAGCCATGTGCAGTGTCTGAGGAAATTCTTGTACAGCTCCCGGGTGGCAAGTCACGCCCAAAAATGGCTATTTTCAGGCTTTTTCCATAATGGTTCAACTGTTCTGCCATTTTAGGTGTGAATCTTAGAGATAACTTTGCGCGTGTTATGAACCATGAGCTATGACGGAGTTCAATCTGTTTAGGATTGAGAGTGGCAATTCACATCCGAAAATGGCTACTCTCAAATTTCCGAATATGTTTAAAATGAGTCTCTTATTGATTGGAAGTTGCAGGGAAATGAGCGGTGATTCGAATTTTTTGGCTTTGGCGCATACGCAGCAATTGTAATGTACACTTCACGTTGTTGCGGTAATAATGTCATCCCATGCAATATTTTTGAAGCAAATTTTTATGTGACTTTGAAGGCTTCGCTTTAACACAACATTTGGTCCGTGAAAAGCCAGCTTTAGGGGCAACATAGCCTATGTTATGACCCATGCGTCATGTCTGGGGAGTATGTTGTTCTGCTGGCAGTTGGCAAATTATATCATAATGGCTATTTTCAGAGTTTTTAAAATATTTTCAAGAACGCTTTGTCAGCTTTTTGTTGTTTTGGGTGCGAATCTTAGGTTATCTGGGAAAACTTGCTAACGGTTTGCTAGTTTTGTAGTTTTGTTAACGTATTTTAAAGATATTTCAAGAACACTTATGAGTGTTTTTATCTTCTAATGTGAGTCTTAGTGGCAACACTAATTCTGTTGCACTACTTATGTTATCAACCATGTATTATTTCTGGGAAAAGCCCCATTCGGCAGCTGGGCTGGGGCTTGGCCATGTATGTATTATTTTGAGACACGGTGCTATCGCGCGCCAAACACGTCAATAATACTTTCTGTAAAAGATAATACTTTCCACGTAAAATAATACTTTCTTGTGGAAAATATATACTTTCTATTAAAATATAATACTTTTTCAACATAGAATATAATACTTTCTTCGGGTAAATAATACTTTGTTCCATAAAATATTACTTTCTTTCACAATATAAGACTTTCTCTGTGAGTAATAAGACTTTCCTGCTCGCTATAAGACTTTCTCTGCAACATATAAGACTTTTGGTCTTGACTTCACGGAAATAGTCTATCTCAATTTCCCAGCTTCTTTGAGTGATCGTAGGATGATACGCGTGCACGTGTGTTCTGTTTTGCTCTCCAGGGACAATGGGCAACAAACATCTTATTGCTCTTGAGAATTGTTGCTGATTGTGAGCACTGATCAGATTATGACCAGCACCTGCCTGACACACGTATTCGAAAACAGTATGAACTCATTTGGAGCTGTTCCATGCAGTGTACTGAGAGCCAGGAAAATAGACCTAAAGTTCTGCAGAGAGTGTGCATCCTTGAACTAACTTGTATACCGTGCCCCTAATTACTATCACTTTTACAGATAATGAAATGCATTTCTGAGTTGCATTCTCCCCTTTAATGTACTTTTTGCACTTTTTGCGTGCACGTTTTTTTATTGGCTAGAAACCAAGCACCCGTGGTAGTGCGAAAAGCTTCTTAAAATTGTTGGGGTTGCTGGGAAAAGCTTCCTATTCGGTTTTTTGTATATGAAAAGTTTCTGAAGAATGTACTTTATGAAATTTTTGCGGCATGAAAATTTCGCAGTCATTTTAATTTCGCGGTTTTGGGGGTCAAAATTGCACTGCGGGGCATTTTAATTTCGTGATTCAGGTAAAAAAAAAACAAATTTCGCTGCATTTCAAGTTGAAAGTATCAAACTAAAAAACATGAAGCCAGAAATAACTTGCTAAAATAGTGTATTTTTCACTCGTTTTTGACTAAACATAAACAAAGATAATGTTTTATGCTTTAAAACCCGGATTTTCGGTGCATTTTAATTTCGCGGTTGGCTCCAAATATAATTTTCGCGTCATTTTACTTTAGCGGTTCAGATGGAAATGCGTTGTACTATGTAAAATGAAACACATACATAAAACCAAAAATCTTAGTGACGGTTTTGGAAAGAACCGTTGAAAAAGATACTTTACATACAAACAAACGAATTTTACAGTTACTATTAAAATTTGGGTCACCCCATCTAATTTTTTTTCTCCCCTGTTCAGCTGAACCCTCGTCTTTCTGGAATTTTTCGAATATGTGTCACCGCCCCTCTAACGAGGGGGAAGGGAAGGTGGAAACTATGAAAGGCTTCGGTCAACCTACCAAACTAGTGAACGGATAAGCAATTGCGTAACAATTTATGTGGCGATGAAGGTAAAAAAAAAAAGTCAAACAATGTCCAGAAGACATTTTTCCAGCAGTGTTCTGATGCTCTGAAACAAACATATCTTTTATGGGGGAAAACCATTCTGGTTTATCTATCGTACATTTTTCTGGAGGGAAGGAGGTTACAGGGAGTGGCTCATTAATAAATTAGAAGTTTGAAAAGCGTGAAAATTTTGGAGTGACGGTTCTCCTCAACCCTGCAAAATTTTTGCTATCATTTCTGAAACTACAGCATGATTGTATCTACTCTAGAACGTATTATTAAGTTACATTTCAGTGGAGAGCTGCCTAGAATAGGAACAACGAGGAAACTATGAGAGCCAAATGTTTTCTTGCAAATTTTGAAAACTTGTTATTGTCCAGCCGCTTTCTGACTTATCCGATTACTCATGTAGGCATTTCTGTACACGGCTGCTGACTTATCCGTCGCTGGTAACAGCTAGCGCACAACAAAACAAGTTCACCATCTTTCCAATGAAACTTTCTCTACGAATATATCGATTTTTTCTAAACAGCGTAGAGTACGCATTTAAGTGTTGATATTACTCATAAACAAATTATATTTACTTTATGTTTTTGCACATTTACAAAATCCGTCTCCTCACCTAAACCATAGACAACAACGCATTAGCCGCGTGCTATGATCCCCCACCAATGAGAGCACATCATTACCTTCAAATGTGATGTAAACAGCATGTTTTCTCTGATCAAGTGCAGGTCATGTATTATTTCAGTGCAAAAAATCTGGTACAGCATGGCAAACAGATCACGCGCCAATGTCTTCTCTCTGACCATCTACGTTTGCCAGGTTTTTTTCTCGCAGATAGTATTATTTTTCGCAAGAAAGTATTATTTTACGGGGAAAGTATTATCTTTTATAGAAAGTATTATTGACGTGTTTGGCGCGCGATACGGTGTGTTGAATTCGTGTGATTTTCAGTGTAAAACCTGAAAGCAGAATAGAGCAGGGAAAGGACTGGTAGTAGATTGGGGCGTGGCACTTTGTGTCGGAAAATAGTTTCTTTGTGCGTAGGCGGGCATATAATGGCTTCTTTTTTTTTCTTTTATGTAGCATGAAGATTTTCCATTTAAGTTGCAGAAGTCGACTAGCTATGTGACTTGTTGGACTCCCGCTTTAGCAGAAGAGTCCTATAAAATGATGCCTGTCCGTCCTTCCGTCCTTCCGTCCTTCCGTCCTTCCGTCCTTCCGCCCGTCACCAACGCATTTTCCCGGATAACTGCTCAATGAATTTTTCTGAAATTTGGTGTGAAGGTGCCAATCGGTAATTGAAGAAAAGTGATGGAGCCGGAATTTTGAAAAAAAAATTTGTTAGGCTTGCAGGTGGCAATTTATGCCCAAAAATGGCCATTTTTAGTGTTTTTTAAGAATATTTCAAAATCTTTTCGTTACTTTTTTGTGATTTTTGGTGTGAAACTACTGGGCAATAGTAGTTATGTTGTGGACCACATGGGATATCTGGGAAAACTCTCGTTCAGCTTGCAGGTGGCAATTTATATACTTCCAAAAAAGGCTTTTTTCGCAGTTTTTTGCGAATAAGTCAAGAAGTGTTCATCGGATTCTTGTCATTTTTGGTACGAATATTAGCGGCAACTGTGCACATCTTTTGAACCATATGCCGTGTCTCCTGACAATTTCGTTTGGCTTGCAGGTGGCAATTTACATCCAAAAATTGCGATTTTTAAGGTTTTTTGCATGTGTGTCATGAACGGTTGATCTGTTTATTGTTATTTTGGGTGTGAATATTTGAGGCAACAGTACTCATGTTATGAACCATTTGTCATGTCTCGGGACAATCTCGTTTGGTTTGCAGGTGGCAATTTAGGCCAAAAAATTGTGTTTTTAATGATTTTTTGCAAATAAGTCGAAAACTTTTCTTCCGATTCTTCTCATTTTTGGTGTAAATGTTAGGGGCAACTCTGTGCTTGTTTTGAACTAGGTCCGATATCTCCTGCAAGTCGGCTTGCGGGTGGCAACTTCGTCTAAAAATGGCAATTTTCTGGGTTTTTTCCACATATGTCAGGAACGGTTAATCTT
>JAOBRC010353016.1:0-12820 GCA_027575255.1 Scolionema suvaense
GTCAGTAACTGCTTTGATCAGGTATCTGATATGGATAAGGTATGTTGCATGATTAGTTCTCCATTTTGTTTTCTGTTCCTAACAAGGTCTTGTTATTGTTAGCAAGTAGATTCTATTTTCTGGTGAACTGAGTTTTTGGACTTCTGCTTTAGTAGAAGAGTCCTATATAAGTTGTTGTGTCTATCCGACCTCCCGTCCATCCGTTTGTCCAAGTAGATTCTATCTTCTGGTGAACTGAGTTTTTGGACTTCTGCTTTAGTAGAAGAGTCCTAAATAAGTTGTTGTGTCTATCCGACCTCCCGTCCATCCGTTTGTCCAACCAAAGTGTTTCATCTACAGCTGAATGGTACCACAAAAATTTTCTTTCTTTGATGGTTCTTTGACACAGTTATGCTGTATTTTTCTGTTACCTGGAGCTTTAAAGTCAATTAGTTTTGTATTCCTTGCAACAACTGTCCTTTTTCAAAATTGACTATTGATTTTTAAATGTATGGAAAGCCTTGCAGGTTCTAAATATAAAATTGTGCATTTTAGTAGTACCTCTAGTAATTATTCTAACCTCATTAGTGCATCATACGATGGAGCTTGAGTATCCAATTTTAACAGCAGTTGTATGTGACAGATATTTGGAAGTCATGATTGTTTTGTTTAAATGAATCGGGGCAAAGCCACTTTGAGAAACAAGAGAAGAGCTATGAAAGTTAATGGAACATCATGCAATTGAAAAGTTCTAGGCTTCCTGCATTAGCAGATACATTTTCTGCATGTGCATTTGATTCTAAGTATCTCTTCTTACTTGTATACACGTCTTGGTAGTCCTTGCATTTCTGTCTTCCCTTTGATGGTAAAAACCTTAGTTCAAGTATTTAAAATCGTCTTAATTTATCGATGTAAAGAATCACAAGAGGTATTATTTGCTTCTTAAGTAACAAATATTTCTGAAATGCCTCACTATAAGCATACTAGCTGTAGCTTTTCATGCTGTCCTGAGAGAACAACCTGGAGCTTCCCCCAAAATTTATGACAAATTGTAGGGAATAGTGGTTGTGTTATGACCCTGTTAAATGAGTAAGCAGTTTAAAACTTATTCACATTTTTGCAGTTGATATGTATTCGCAGACTCGATTCCTGATGGAGACTATCATGAAGTTATAGTCTTTTCACCTTCAACGATGCAGTATACTCCTGATAAGTGATACCCCGGATAATTAGCATGCGACCTAGTAATATGGGTTTTCCTCTGTCCCTTGAACTTCCATACCCTTTTCAAAGGGGAACTAAGGTCAAAAATGAAATTTTTGTAGATGGTAGAACTCTATCAAATATGACGCGCAGTTTTTATTTTATGACAAAAGCTGCTATAGTTCTGGAGGTATCGAGTTCAAAAGTTGAGTAGCTAGCATCTTGCCACTTATTATGCATGATGTCATGTGGGTACAACTCAAATTATCCAAAATCTATAACTACAATACGCAACATTAAGTTGTAGTGAAGGAGTCACTCTTCCATTTTTTCACAAAATGCGATGATATGTAGCAGGTCCATTTGGAAAACTAAATTTAGCTGTCGGGTAACTAAGGAAATAGTGATGCTTAGCAATGTACCCGTATGCATCAAAAATCAATATGGTAGCTGCTTGACTTTAGGACAGGATATCTCGAAAACTACATAAGCTTTCATCATGAAAGAAGAACTGGAAGTCATGTTTTACTGCACTCTATCATCTATTAAAATTTCATTTTTGACCTTAGTTCCCCTTCAAGCAAAAAACCTTTGGTTAAGTAGTACCCCGGATAAGTAGTACGCGGCTATGTAATACTCTTTTTTTTGGTCCCTTGAGACAAAAACTGCAAATAAGTAGGACATTGGAGGGAATGCTTTAATTTGTTATTTTTTGAGAATGAGGACATTGTAATGCTCACCTTGGAAGACTTACATGCCAAAGCTTGCATTTTTCCAAAATTGAAGACATGTCAGTACTCGGATAAAAGTTTAGTGCAAAAACGTCTGGGATTTTCCCAAGATTTAGGAAATTTCAGAGTTATGCAGAAAAGATTCTGCTCCAAATCTTGATAACTAGGGCAAATGGAGCTTTTGGACAAAAATCATACATACTAGGGGATTCGGATGAGTAATATGCGCCTAAGATAATACGGTTTTTCGTCAGTCCTTTGAGCGTATTACTTATTGGGATCGTACTGTATTATGCCTCAAAGAAGTGAGGAACTTTCAGGCAGTTGTGGCGCAGTGCACTGTCAGAAAGCAGTCATGGAAGAATTTTGTAAGCCAGCATAGAAGTGATCATATGTGTTAACTTATTATTCAATCCATTGCTGTATTGATGAAGGTTTTAGTTGGACGAAGCTTATTGCTGAATAAAGCTTTTCTTCCACTGAACCAAATTTTGTGCGGGAAGTATGACAAATATTTCATTTCGTTCATGTACGTGATTTTATGCATTATTTTCTTTCAGGCCTGTCTGCCTGGTCTTGTGGATCTTCTACATCACGATTTCAAGCACATAACTAAAGCTGATGCCAACACGAACTGCACAACTCTAATTGTGACACTATTCAAGAAGATATTCGACATTCGTTCAAAACTTACTAACGAAGATGATCTTCTTGCTTCTGAAGTTGAACAAGCAGCTATTAAGGCGTTCTGCGAATTGGTACTGAAGCTATCTGAAAATACGTTCAGACCAATGTATCTTGATGTAAGTGTTTCGGTCCTTTATTCTATGGAGCATTTAGAGTCTCCGGTGTGTTACACATTGTAGGTTTTCACTATCTGCAATGATTTTTATAGTTGTATTAATGCACAGGTTTTGGGGCATATTTTGTTTCATGAGTCACCAGGTGCACTTCTGTGACAGGTCAAAGAAGGCAATGTTAAAAATATTTATTTATGTATATGTGTTATAGTTTTCTTGATGCTAATGTGTGGCCTGTGTTTATCGTATGTTTTGTTTGGTCTCATCATTAGCATTACACTACTCAGTGAACAAGCACATCTTTGTCTTTCAATCCAGTTCCATGACTTCCTTCATACTATCCCGCCTATAGCCTGGATCTGTATGGAAAAGTTAAAAATGCTGTTCTGAGTGAAATTTTCTTGTGATTGGCCTACAAACTGACTTTCAACAGTTTGCCTGTATCCAAGTGCCAGTCTCAGGGGATGAGATCACATTATTTTTTTTTTGTGTGTACTAATCAACATGGTATGTGGATGCAGCAATCTGTACAGGTGATGAATTCATTTTATCCTAGAACATCGTGTGTTTACATTTCAGTTTTACAACTGGGCAACGCAGACTGATTCAGCATCGCCACGCGTTCTCAGCTTTTACAAGTTATCGACAGAACTTGCGAAATCATTGAAAAGCTTGTTCTTGTTGTTTTTTGGACATGTAGTAAAGCATACGATATCCTTACTGAAGACGTTGACTGTCGATCCAAAAGGTAAATGTTACGACTTTGGTTGATGTGAGGTATGCTGTTTGCTGAATCAGTAATATATGGGTCAGATCTTGCGATACATCGTTTAAAATGATAGAATGAATGCGTTCGTAGGAATGCGGATGACGTTGCACACTAATTTTGAGAAGATCTTTCATCGAGTGGCTGATGCTCATTATGGCTCTTAGTTTTCCGCAACGCTGATGAGAAATTTTTGTCTAATTCTCTGTCTTGAGAAAGTGCTCGAGAAATATTTTTCACGTCACCAACCAAATTCAAGTTCAAGATCCGTTCTTTATCTTTTTGTAATTTTTAAAATGACACTTGAAATGTAGCCTATAGGTACATGTTCTGTTTATGATATTAGTGCTTTTAGCCCATCTGTGGGATGTAGTTGCTCCTTGTTTGTGTGGTTTGACACAATGGTCCATGGGTAGCTTGCAGGTTTTCCCTGGTTCTGTGACCTGCTTCAGAATTATCCAGGTTAGCAATTGTCCGGAGGGCTAATCATCAGAGGGCAATCCTCTGGGGGCAGTTGTCCAGGGGGGGATTGTCCTAGAAATTAGGTTGGATTTGAACTCGTTAACCTTTTTTTGCTAAAATTTGTATGACTGTGCTGTGCTGCGACATTCTTGGCACTAGTTATTTCACTATAGAAACCTTTCGATGAATGTTATTCGACTTGTGCTTCTGGTTTTCCTTTTCTTTGCCATGATATTTAGAAAAGCCATATGATGGTTAAAACATCGCATAATTATGGTTACCAAAACTCTTCCCTGCCAAAAGGTTGTTTGACAGTGTTTTATAATACGAATAGCGCGTGCTGCACTTGATTTTGCGTGTCTAATCTCTTGTTTAAAGTGGTTCTCTTTTTTGAGGTTTGTCAAGATTCCGTGCATGCGGTCAACTTTTATCCCTAGTAAGAACAAAACTTTTTGTGACTACAATCAAAGAGAGTTGAAGTGTAGCTCGCAAGCATCACTGGCGCATCACTAGGGATGATCAGATCATTACTACCATAGGATGCAGAACCAAGACTGATACCACGTTTGTTTTCCATCTTTACAAATGACCGATGCATTCTTTTTACAAGCTTTATAAGGTGCCTGGCGCACAGATCTTGGAATATCGCTAATCATAAATTTTCGAACGTTGAGTGTGGGAAGATTCAAGTATCTCCTCCTAAATTTTTTTATCAGGTTTGATTAGAGCAGCGCAAGACGATCGGGTGCAGAGACCGCTGATACTATTCCAAGTTTGACTTGTAATTTATTGGTGCTGTTTCAAAGATATATATCAGAGTGCTTCCACTTATAAAGCGTGTGAACGGATTATATCGGTCATATGGCAAAAATGGAAAACAAAGGTATTATCAGTGTTGGATCTACATCCTCTTGTAACAATGATCTTATCGTCGCTAGTCATGCCCCAGTGCTGCTTGCGAGCTACACTTCGGCTCTCTTTGATCGGAGTCACAAAAAGTCTAGTTTTTGGACTCCCGCTTTAGCGAAAGAGTCCTATAAAATGAGATCTGTCCGTCCTTCTGTCAGTCCATCTGTCCGTCTGTCTGTCATCAATGCATTTTCCCGGATAGCCATTCAATGAACTTTTCTGAAATTTCGTGTGAAGGTGACAATCCGTAATCGAGGAAAAGTGATGGAGCCGGAATATTGCTGGTGGCAATTTATGCCCCAGAATGGCCGTTTTAAGGATTTTTTAAGAATATTTCAAAATATGTTCATTACATTTTTTATCTGGGAAAACTCTCGTTTGGCATGCAGGTGGCAATATATATTATATACACCCCAAATTGGCGTGTTTAATAGTTTTTGGACTAAGGATGTCCAAAACTGTTCATTCTATTCCTGTCATTTTCGGTGCGAATATTAGGGGAAACTCTACACTTGTTTTGAACCATATGCCATGTCTCCTGAAAATCTCGTTTGGCTTGCGGGTGTCAATTTACGTCCAAAAATTGTGGTTTTCAGGGTTTTTTCCAAATATGCCATGAACAGTCGATTGGTTCATTGTTATTTTTGATGTGAATATTTGGGGCCACTGTACGCTTATTATGAACCACTTGCCATGTCTCTCGAAAATGTCGTTTGGTTTGCGTGTGACTTTCAGGGTTTTTTTCCACGTAAGTCATGACGAGATAATTGCTTCATTGTTATCTTTGGTGTGAATATTTGGGGTAACTCTACGCATGTTAGGAACCATGTGCCATGTCTCTGGAAAATCTCATTTGGCTTGCAGGTGGTTATTTACTTCCAAAAATGGCAGTTTTCAGGGTTTTTTTCTTGAAGGGCAACTAAGGTCAAAAATGAAATGTTAATGGATGAAAGAGCACAGTAAAACATGGCCTTGGGTTTTTATATCATGATGAAAGCTTATGTAGTTTTCGGGATATTCTTTCCAAAAGTCGAACAGCTACCATCTTGATTTTTGATGATGTCATACAGGTACGTTGCTAAGCATAGTCATTTCCTTAGTAACCAAATGACTAAGCTTATTTTTGCAAATGGATCTGCTGCATATCATTGCACTTTGTTAAAAAATAGAGGAGTGATTCCTTCACTAAAATTTAATCTTGAGTATTTTGGTAATGAAGTTTGGATAATTTGAGTTGTACCCACATGACATCATGCATAATTAGTAGCAAGATGGTAGCTCCTCAACTTCAGAACTCAATATCTCCAGAACTACTTCAGCTTTTGGCATGAAATAAAAACTGTATTTCATGTTTAAATGAGCTCTGTCATTTACTAAAATTTCTTTTTTGACTTTAGTTCCTCTTTAATATGTCATGAACGGTTCATTTGTTTTTGGTCATTTTTGGTGTGATTTATAGGGGGCTCTCTGCGTACGGTACGAACCATGTGCCATGTCTGGGGAAAATCTCGTTAGGCCTGCGGGTGGTAATTTGTCCAAAATTGGCTATTTTCAGGGTTTTTTTCAAATAAGTCATAAATGGTTTATCCTTTTTTTGTCATTTTTAGTTTAATTGTTAGAGGCAAGTCTGCATATGTTATGAACTATGTGCAATGTCTGAGGAAAATCCCATTCGTCTTGCAGGTGGCAATTTATGTCTGAAATAGTGATTTTCAGTTGTTTTTTCCAAATATGTTGAAATTGGTTCATCCAAATTTGATCATTGTTGGTGCGAATCTTAGGGACACCTCTGCATATGTTATGAACCATGTGCCATGTCTAAGGAAAATATTGTTAGGCTTGCGGGTAGCAATTTACGTCCTGAAATTGTCTATTGTCAATGGTTTTTCTAAATGTGTCAACAATGGTTTAATCTTTTCATTGTTGGCATGAATCTTAGGGCCAACAAACCTTATGATACGACCCATGTTTAATATCTTGGGAATATGTTGTTCAGCATGTGGGTACCAATTTATGTCAATAATGGCTGTTTTTTAGGGTTTTTTCATGTTTCAAGAACATTTCATTTTGTCATTTGTGGTACAAGTCTTATGGTGCATGCGTTATTCTTTTCTTTGATGTAACTCGAGATTCTCTATTTATGTGACTTGTTCTACCATGAATATCCGTACTACAAAGGAGAAACTAAATAATATTGCTATTCGCTGATATCTTACCTTGAGCAAAACATTTGGTAAAATTATGGCACTGCAGACCTTCATTGTATCTAGTGGAGCATGTCTGATCAATTGTTTCTGTTTCGTGTTTGATCGTGGAATATTTTCTTCTTTCACTCAGAGAACGCATCCGCTGTGCCGATCAGTATTAACTACTCCAAACAGTTGCTAACGTCGATCGTCGATTGTCTTGCCAGCAGTTTCCAGTTTGACAATCAAGGTTTTGTACATAAAGAACGATTTGATTCTCTACTTCAACCATTGACCGATCAGGTATGATTTCTGGAGAAAAAGAGGCAATTTTTTCTATGGATAACTAGTGCCGTAATCAGCACATCGTAGCTTCTCTTCATATTGAACTCTTACCTCCTTGCTTTAATGAACTTCAGGAGTGCAGTTATAAAGACCCATTGATTTTGTTTTTCAATGACTCAGGCCTTCTTTTCGTGGCGCAACCTGCTCTGTTAGCTGTACAGTAGTGGCAGGAATCAATTTAGTCATTCCTTATTTTTCATCTGTGGATCATGAAAGTTCTACGATTTTGTTGCATCACAGCAAACTAAGTTAAAATGGTGTGTTTTGGAATTGACGACTGTGTAGAAAAGAGTTTTTTCCACCTTCTATCCGTCTTTGTATTTTGCTATTCTATGATGCGTTGTAGTTCACGCTAATGTGTTATATAACTCAGACTGGATCAAGCTTTAGACAGCGGAAGGCAGTTTTATTTATTTATTTTCATATCAGATGCCATGTTTGCAAGTTCCCTATCCTAGAACCACACGCTGGACTCATTTCCTGGCATAGGTCTATTTGGTTGTCAGCTCAATTTGCTGTAGTTATTTTAAAGGAACACTGATGAAGAATACCTTGAAACAAATGCTTTCTTTTTTATTGGCTTGACTTCTGAAAAGCCACCGTCGACAGGCCAGTGGTCAATATTTCAAATCGAAATACTAGTTTTAACCCTATTCCACCTGGAGGGGGGGGGGTAAAACTACCCCCAGGAAAAATTCTTAAATAAAACAAAATTGAAGCAGGCCGAAGGCCTGCCTGAAATTTTCACTGAACCAAATTTAGTTGCGCATGTTCTGATCAAATTTCGTGCCAAAAGGAACATCGGTTCACGAACAATGGACCTTTTGTCAGACCTGTCTGGAGCTATTTTAATGTTGATTCAATGATTAAATGGAGCATGCAGACAAATGAGCAGCTTTCATAGAAATAAGTTTACCAACACAGGAAAGAGCAAGTAATCAGCTTTGTAACAAGTGGTCAACCAACCTGTAAGAGTTACTAGTTCTTATTTTACGTCTGTTAGGAAATTCTCCACTTTTTTCCTAATTTTCGTTAATTATTCATGAAAAGTGATGACGTCAGCAAAAAATTAGCAGGTCTAACATGTGGTTCTCTACATTTTTAGCAAGTACTCTACCATAGCTACCTCCACTCCAAAAATTAGACTTATAGCTGCAATAGTTTTCATTTTAGGGTGGGGGGTAGTTCTTCCCCCCCCCCGCAGGAGTTTAACCTACATAAAAAAGCCCAGGTTTAATAGGGTTAATATGACACAACTACGTCCATGATAATTTTGTCAGTTAGTCATTCCATATTGAATTCAAGTCCTTATGAGATGGGTAGAACTAGTTGGTAGAATTTTTAACTATACCAGTGCTGACATGAAGAGCTATATACTTCGTCAGTGCAGCTACATTAAAACAGGACTAATTGAGTCATAATCAAAAAAAAAAAAAAAAATTCAAAACCATCAGGTGGTCCCATCAAAATTCTAAAAAGGTTCCAAACTTTTCTGAGAGCCAATTTTAGAGAGTGTGTGTACCGTCGAAGGGTTATGATTATTGCTTGCTTTCATCTTATTTTATCTAATTGCGAATGCTCTTGCAGAATGTTGCATAGTAAGCATTCTTTAACTACACTTGAAAGTGTCTGTATTGCCTCTTCCCTGTGAACGTTGGATCGTACTGAAAGGATTCGTTTGAATTTCTCTATGCAGTTGGAGACCAAATTACTTGATGGCGATGAGTACACTGAATTTGCCACGAATCATCTGTCTCCAGCTATCGTTAATTTAGCTGCAGCCATTGATGATGCAGCCTGTTGGAAGCCTCTTAACGAGAAAGTGCTTCACAAAGTGAAAAGTTCCAATGAAAAGGTACGGTATTTTTGTGTCAGCATATCGTCAATGATGGTGACTATATCTGGATATTTGTTGCATATAGCGTAGAGGGATGTGCGATAGTAGATGCGCAAGCCATTGTTTCTTTACTTTTTTGCTTGAAGCCTACTTAAACTTATGTCGTTTTCAAATGACTTCGTCGTGAATATTTTCTTTAAGAACCGTGTTTTGCTTACCGTTCAAGGACAAAGTATGCTGGATATTGACTTCAAATAAATTTGGAACCTCAGGAAAACTTGCAAAGAGGAATTTCGGGTTTCCCCCTATTGTTTCACTTCACGTCGCGGACCTAGGTACCGACGAACCACAAGTGTTTGGGTTGAGTTACTGTGCCTGAGAATTCATTGCAGACCATCAGATGGACACATGAAATTTTCTGTGCATCACTTTGTTTAGTGAGACTAACTGAAACTGGAACAATTTTCTTCTGTAAGTGGATTCCGTGACCCTCTTGGAAGTTGCGGTAGTTATGTACCTGTTAGGTCATAGTGCGGACACAATACCTTAGAACAACATTTTTGGAATACAAACATCTAACAATGTGGGTTTCTGAGTTCTTAGGAGTTCCTGAGTTGATGGTTCTGTGAGCTCTACTTTTTGAGATTTCGTAAATTTTTCACCATTTTCAAGAAAAGCGTCCTTGAGACTTTTTTGCCACCTGCAACATCTCTTACCACTGCCAGTTGTTGTAAAACTCGTGTATCTTCTAAATCGTCTCATCGACGTGCAATAAAAGTTACATGGATACTGTACGTGGATATTTTAGAAGCTATGCTTAAGATACAGATAGTGATTTTAGTGATTCCAGAGTTTTGAGAGATTTCGCGTTTTTTTTTTTTTACCCAGAAGCTTAGGAAAATCTCTTCGTTGTGCGATATCAACTTGGAAACGAGAAATGAAATCTCTACTTCATATCCAGTACAAAAAAACCTGTAATAAGAAGTCACGTGAAACAGGTTTACAATATATTGCACAAAAATTCGACACGCAAAAGTGGCGGAATCCAACTGCCACCCCCTACCCCCATCAGTATGAATAGGGTTAAGTACTCAAGCGAGAATTAGTATTTCAATTTCCTTTGTTGCTTTTCAGTTCTTATCATGCCCGTTTGTGCTTATAGGTTCGTTTGGCAACGTTGCACGTCGTGGAAGAACTATACAAGAAACTGGGCGAAGGATTTGTTGTTGTTTTACCAGAAACTATACCGTTCTTGGCGGAGCTGCTAGAAGGTTCGTGCTGATGATTTGAAATTTGAGCTCTTTTGGCTTTGTACATACGCCTGAGCCAACTGTTAATATGTTTATCGTTGCTTTGCAGCTTGTGCCTGCTATGATCAAAGTCATCGTCTCATTCATGTTGCAAATATGCTGACTTTGCGTTCTCATGGTTTTAGTTTGATCTAGTGTGGATTTGATATCTTACCATCGAGTCTCCTATGCTGTTTTCTTCTTTGTTTGAAGAATATCTTGTTAACAAATTTGCTGACTGCCCAGGATTATACATGAAAGGCCTGTCTTAGTTTTTATTGGGATCTCATGTAGAACAGATGATATTTGCTGTTACTTTTAAATGTTCCTTGCAAAAAACCTATATTTCATCTATGCATTTTGCTAAAGAATGCATTGCAACTTACTGAAAGATGCATTGACATATTTAATATTTGTATTTTACGATTTGAAGAGACTGTCTCGGTAATGTTCATAAAAATGATACTATAAGTAAACTACACAGTGCCCTTATAGTGCGTTTTGTATCGCAAAATCTGTGTGAGTTGCACTTCGAGCATGTCGACCAGGATGGCTTGAAAGTGGATTGACAAATGCAACACTGCACGAATGGTGGTGGTTCTTCCAGTTGCAACAGGACTGTTTTGAATTTGAATTACGAGCACGTAGACTTTCAAAGCTTCACCAGTTGGCACCAGTGTTTGATTTTCGCGAGTTCTGGTGCAAGAGGACTTTTTTTCTTCAGAGCTCTTTTTTGGAGGGACATTTGAAAAACTTTTTTAAAGGAGCGAAGATACTTTGTACCAACCCGCTCTCTCTCTCATGGCAAAAGCAAATGATCTTGACACAGAGAGGATAGAATACACGATTATATCGAGTATTCTGCCGTCTCTGTGTCACGATCTTGCCTTGATTGCATTTTTCAGATGATTCGTCAGTGGTCGAACATCGCTGCCAAGAAGTTATCGCACGGATCGAGCAAATCTCGGGCGAGTCACTGCAGAAATACATGTAAAGATTTGTTGATGTATGTCCTGTCTATGTGCCATGCTGTTACTGTAAAGCAAACCTGTAGACGACCTTGGAGAAAATAGCTACGGAAAATGCCACGCTAATGCTTTCGTGCAAAGCATTCTTACGTTCTTCTTCAGTTGTTGAGGATTCCACTAAGAGACAGAAATGTCTGGTAATTTATGCGTTCATTTCTGAAGCAATGAATCGCACAAACTGGGCCTCGTTTTGGATATTGGCTTGCGTCAATGACTGTTGTATCGCTTCTTTGCCTTGTTTGCACGAGGGTAGGTTGTTTTTTTTTTTAAATTTTCCTTCTTTGTTTGATACTCTCTTTTCCCTCAGGATGAGTGTAATAAGTTAGAAATGGGAGTTGGCAATGTTAATACCACCTTTGCTAAACGGATAGTTTGATGTTCCCATGAAAGTTGCTTATCTATGACGAATTCATTTGTTTGGCGTAGGAGCGTGACCTTCCAAAACTAACAGTCGTAGCGATCAGAAAAGGTTTTACCATTTCGACGCGTTTCCTGATGTAAAGTAGATAGGTGTCCTGAAATTCAGACCTATCTTCATCCTGTTCATTTTTTATATTGCATAACAATCTTGCATTTTTAGTTGGCAGGGATGGATATAAGGATATTGCTAAGTGTGCATTTTCTTTTTTTTCAAGATTTTCTACGTTAGCTTTTTGTGAGATAGATATTTTATCTGCAGCACGTACACGCCGGCAGTATTGATTTTGCGGAAACTACAAAAACTTTACCTACGTCAAATGTACATCTTTTTTATTTTTATGTGTATGGATCTGATATTAGTTCTCGTGCGGCGCGTTGTTGTTATGACTGGCGTTGAAAATATTTTGCCTACCTTATCTGTGATGTCATTACACTTCATTCATTGATTTCATGTGATGCGCGAAACCTGTAATTTAACGTTTTCTTGAGGTGTTTGATGAACGGACGTATGGGTGGAGATATTGGTAGATCGGGGTTTTGTGGGGTTGTGGTAGCCAAGTGCGAGAGATCGATCGGAAATTAGCTGCAATACGAGGTGGCAGGAAGTTCGTTTAATGCCAAGTTTTGTGTTATGATATCAATGTTTGGTATGCCCAGACCGAATTGATGCTAATCGCATGTCATTTATACCTTGATTTCTTTCTCAAACTTGATTTTCTGGTTCATATGTAGGCTTGGTTATCGCGCGTGCCAATTAGTGAATGTGGTATGCTGTTTAATCCTGTAATTTCTGTGTAATTGGTGTTTCTATGGCGTGGCAACCGCGATGTTAAGTACGCGATATCGACTCCCCACAGAAAATGCC
>JAOBRC010353127.1:0-20275 GCA_027575255.1 Scolionema suvaense
AATTTGCCGTCGTAAACCGGATTTGCATCGGCAAATGCGTCGGCAAAGCTGAATGCCGACGCTAATTTACAGGGCTGTTCCTGTTCTGTTCAAATGATATCAGCTATAAATTTGCTGCGTCGAATGAACTTGGGAGACATATATACAGTATGGAAACATTTTGATAAACAATCTGACGCTGGGAACACAATGGGCTCGGCATTTACTTCGGCAATTGATCTTTCATACCATCTAAGTATATGTTCCATTATTAGTTTTACCTTACATTAATTTTCATTACAAGGATTCACATTATATAGAAATAAGTGTGAAGCATTTCCATTTGAAATTCCATTGATAGGTTTTACCAGCTAATACGAATTGGAACAGTCGAGTCATGCATACGTTATCACCCAGAATTCAAGCACAATATATACGTCTGAATCCTGTTTACTGGAACAAGGGTAGAGATGCTTGTATCAGAATCGAACTTTATGGCTGCTCAGTGAACAAAGGTGAGTTAGCAGTTTTTGCTGTTCTGCTGTTTAAAAGAATATCTGCATCCATTCAGTGATGACATTGCCTGTGAGCTGTGTTTTGTTTTATATATAAAGGTAAGGGAAGACCTTCTTACAATTATTCAGTTTCATCAAGGAAGTCACTTCCAACCGAAAAATTGAACAATCAAAGGATGTCACTTATTGATTCAGCGCATTCTGTTTTCAAATGTCAACTGTCATTTAATATTTGCATTCCCACTTGTTTCAACACCGGACTGGTAATGTTGATTCAACGATTTCAACTACTGCCACAAATCTTCCAAACCGAATGGACATGGAGCTTCAACATGGTATCGAGGTCTCCACATCAGCATCCAAATCCACTTGCTTGACTTGAATTACTGTCAAGAGAGATAAACCAGAGCAGTCTCATCAATGCTCCTGGCATGAAGTGTTTTTCTAAGCATTGCAAATACGTCCCTTGCAAACCCCATGGTGGCTAATTACTGTCATTTTCTTGCTCGGGAGAGAACGTTTAGAACCAAGGCACTTCGAAGAGTCAGAAAGACATGCTGCATGTCAAAAGTGGGACATGCTACAGGAGGCACAGAAGTACTTTTAGGACTGCCAAGTTCCTCTGGTTGCTCTTCTTTGCAATGTGGTTTTTCGTGAGGACTCAGGGGGGGAATGATGTGACAGTGATGCTCTGCAGGATTACATGATATTAAAGACTGTTGGGCGGATCACTGCCTCTCTTTCAAGCGCGCCCTTGCTCAGCCAGTTCATTTGCAGAACACAACCCAGTTTGCACAGCTGGGTGACTGAGTCCAAAAAAAAGAATCTCACGGCAATGTTTACAGTGGTTAAACCACACTGCGTGAAGCAGATACATGCCAAACAAAGCATTCCTGCTTGAAACCTGCCATCTTTTGACTTAAACAAGCAATTAGAACAACGAGCCATACCTCACGTTAACTCATTCATGTGCATTAGTTACCATAAATTTTGGACTGTTGAATTTCAGACATTAGATTTCGAATGAAAAAAGTTGATTTCGGACACAACTCGGGATATTTCGCGTATTCCAAACATCAATTAATCTAACATAGTTGAATATTCCAACAAAACTGTTGTGTTTTTTTTTACCATGATCGTCAGATCGGGGTAATAGTGAATTGCAAGAACCTGCTTCTTGGAAAATTTTGATTGAAAAGAGGTACTATTTCAAATTTGCAAAACACTGCTGAAACTCATCCAGGGACCAAAATTTTTTGCTGTAAATGAAGATCATTAAAAAGTTAAAACTAGAAGTTGTTACGCAATGTTTGTATATCTGTCAAAAAGTTCTGAAAGGGATACGATCTATTGAAATATCAAGTTGAAGCTAGTTTAGAAATACGCCCTCACTCAACATCGATCAAACACACTTCCTCTTAAGAAATCAAAACACATTTATACTTAATACCACGCGGCTAGCTACCTTAAGGGGATAAATTTTTGTGTGGACTTATTTTTGCGGCGTTTTGCGTGGATTTATTTTTGCAAATCAAAGATTTGCAGAGAGATTGCGTGGAAGTAATTTAGCGAATGAACATAAAGACATAGAGGAGGTTATTGACATGCACTCATAGAGAAAGAATGAGTCCTAGCAAATTGTTATTGATCAACGATCGAAAAATTAGTTGCATTTGCTTTTGGTGAGCTTATGACATGATTTTGATAAATTTTGCGTGGATTGAATTTTGCGAATTTAGCAAAAATTCGCAAAACTCGCAAAAATTAATCTAAGCAAAAAAAAATCCCCTTAAGGTACATAAACACGCCTATACAGATGTTCAATCTGTATTGCCGGGCTGGATATACATTTACATGTGGAATGGGTCATCTATAACAGGAATTCATTTTATGTTACAAATGATGCAAGAAAATATTGTCTCGAAAAATTTTGGACGCATCAAATTTCGGTCACGAAAAATGTCTGATGTTTTCATATTGGATCAGTTTTTGTACGAAATTAGAAACGTCTGAAATTTTTGGTAATTCGTGTTCGAAGACTGTCTATTTAAAACTGGATTAATGCGCAACTAACTGCACTGGTGTCATGCCTGTGGCTGCAAGGAGAACTTACTGAACTGATGCCTGCTGCTCTGCTGCTACCTAGCTCTTTCATCCGTTTTTACCAGTTCTCATCTTATAAAGCATTCCATAGAATGCTCATTTTCAGCAAGGAAGTTCAAAATCTTACTTATCTTCAGGTAAAACTTCCCTGACAACGTCTTTTTTTTTCTTTAAAGAACTATCATTCTTTTCAAATTCAGACTCCTCCAAAGTTCTGATTAGCTCTACCCTACTCACAAATACATGTTCTTCATGGTGATTTTTGCGGCTCAAAAGCAAGCAATGGCCCTGTGACTTTAAGGCAATGACAAAGACGAAGAAGGTTCATGCAACACTTTTCTACCACAGTAAAATAACATGCAGGAAAACAATGAACAAAATTGTTTCCAATACCAGTTGTGAAGTTGAGCTTTCGGTCGCGAAAAGCATTTCCTTGTCAATCTCCTTGTTCCAACTGGAGGCAGCAACAACAACTATGCCATTGCGCACCTTCACAGGTTTATGATTTGGATTTGTTGTTCGTCTCGGTACATGATAATTATCGCAAAAGACGCTCCGGGATGAAATCTCATCCCGGGATGAAATGGCGGGATGAGATTAGCCGAGATGAAATTTCATCTCACCTCGCTTCATGTAAACACTTCTATGGACTTGACAGTAGGGCGGGGTGAAAGTCTCCCCGGGATGAAATCTCGCCCCGGGATGAGTTTCACCCCGGCACTATACGCTGCAACTATATGGAGGCACTAAAGTTGAAGGCTAAGACTGGACTTTAGCAACTGCATTTATCAAAAATATGTTTTTAAGAAACTCCTGATACTTAAACCATCTTGTTGAATTCTTATCAGAAAGACTTTTAGGCCAGTGCATACTCAAAGTGCGCGTACAATTGTTACTGTATTAGGAGTTTTTCTGTTTGATTATTATGCTTTACTAACTGTTCATGTATGTTTGTTTTCCTGCTAGGTAAGTTATATGTTTTGTGGTTTCTTTATTGAACAGATTCCAGCACTGTACCGACTTCAATTTCAACCCTTGGACTGTATTATACGGGCTCTCTATGCATCACTCCTAATGTTGCTTCTTGCGCAGAGGTTGTTGAGAAAACGCCTCTGATTTTCAAGAGAATGGAATTTGGTGATTGTAATCATGAACATATGCTGTTTTTGTACCAGGCAGATAAGACTTTGATACATAAATGCTCTGGTATGAAGATTTGCCATGACAGCAGTAAGAACGACCAATTGTTTCTATCAGCCAATTGTCCCGAAGATGCAGCTAAATATGAGAAAACTGAGGTATGAATAATAAATTTGGGAACGGTTGGCCAGGTATATTGTTTTTGTTGAAATTTTCAGGGTCTGTTTTCCAAGAGGAGGTAGAAAATGGGAAGCCACCATCAGAATTCAGTAAAGTTTCTAAGTATACTGGTATGAGTTATTTGCTGTCAGCACTGTACAAAGTAGACCAGAAATAGTCGCTTCTTACCATGTGCATAGTCCTCAAAGTTGTAACGCCAACTCTTCCTAAACGCATATGAGCCATCAAACAAAGCGGCTGTTATTTTATGCCTGTTGCAAGGTTTTCCATCTGTTTGCATATGTTTGGCAGGTAGGCATTAACTGCTACAAATAAAAGGGGGTTATTTACTCCACTATTCCACTATTAAATTTAATTGCTTGTGATAAAACTCAATGCTACCTTTCATTTTAAATGAATCACATTGAAATGTTAACCCCCAACAATTGTTTTAACCAACCGGTGTCATTGACACTCAGGCATCTGAAGAATAAAGTAATATTGCAATTGTAATTTTTGAATCAGATAATTCTGGGTGTTCTTACAATTATGGGACCAGTTTTCAAGATTGTACTTATTGATAGGTATATTGTGTGTGCATGAATTTTGACTTGATCTGCCATTGATCTGACTTTCTCACTGGAAAGTATCAAATTTTCTGGCTAATTCCTAGGTTTATTTCAATGCTTGGAGCTGAGATTTTTAGATGGCTGACAAGAACAGCAGATGCTGTAGTGCTTTTTATTTATTAAACTATAAGTGGTTTTTTTAAATCTACTTCAGGCATTTGCATGTTATATGATTTTGCTATCTCATAGAACTGTGTATGTGTCAGGCGTTTTTCTTCTTTTCTTGATTTTCTTTTACAGCGACGTGTGGTTCATTATGCTGATTATGTAGTATCTCTGTCTAACCGGCATTGATGATTTGATTTTGCAGTGGAATTCATTGAAGCAAAAAGCAACAGGTGAATGTATCCGAGCTGCCGATTTCTGGCCGAATGATGGAGATACTATCAGACTGTCTACCAAATGCAATGACGGGCACAGTATTGCTGTGTTGGAATTTCTTGAACATGGTTAGTGGTTTTCAGTTCCCTTTAATGAAGTGTGAAGTTTCTTGAGCATCACGTTTTACAATAATATGGTACATCAAGAAAAATTTGGCGGAACTGGAGTAATGTCTTTGAATGACACGCAAAGGACTTTTAGGTTCCCATTCTCTTGACACTTTTCACGACCATTTTTGAAATTGCAGCATAATACTTGTGATTCATTTGCCTGACGTGTTGTGAATATCATAACCAATTGTGTCACTTTCTATTGGCATATAGCTGTCTGACAATGAAGGCTTTTTCAATCATATAGCTAGTAATTAGAAAGCAAGCTGTCTAGCTGTCAGAAATTTACTTCGTTTCAGCTGGAAGAAACCTTAGATTTCAATTTTGGTCCAATTTTTAGCAATTGACTTAGGCCTTCCTGGCTATGCAACACGTGTCGTGAGCAGTAGCACAAAAGGAAACGAAGAAGGCTCCTGGAACACAGTAGTGTGTACTATCAATTTGCTCGACACTTGAACTACTCTTACCGAGCTTGAAATAAGGGTCAATCAAGGCTCAATCAAGGGCCAATGACCGGTACTATTATGATACCAACAGGCACGTGTGTCCGGTGCACTTACAAAAGTCCTATTAATTATGCATCACTCATTGTCCGGCAGGAAATAAACCCTTATGGAAACTTCACCATTTCAACAGAAAATCGACCTCAAACTCTTGAATGATTCACTTGGCATTAATTGCATGAAAGCAGTGCAAATTACATGTAGCTGCTGGTGTCAAAACATTGCTCTTTGGTCACAGCAATATTCAATTTGTTAGTGAATTCCTGGAGGCAATCGGATCACCTGATATCAGATGCTTCTTCGTTCAGCGTGCGATACTGCACTACTGTATGTGAAAAGAGCGATAGGTCTATTGTTGCTTCACCGAAAAGACATTTCAAAATAAGCCGTGGAAGTTGCAGCTAATTGATATCTGCTTCCGACAATGTACTTCACAACCATAATAGGGCATCAGTGGTGAGGTTGTGCTTATCCAACTTACAAAGGCTTGAATGTGGACCATGTGAGAATCGAGAGGATGCTGTGACAAAACTGGGAATTTTGATCATAAAACTTAGAATTATAGCGTATATTTCCTTAGCTGTGTGTGGGTAGTAGCTAATCTAAAGCATTGTGTGCCAGAGGGTTAAGACTTCATTTCAAAGTTTTCGGTAGGAACTCAACTTTCGTTTGCTAGGTATATTCCAGTTGGCGAGTCAAGAAATTGACACAGTTTTAGTGTCTGCAGCTCCTTTAGATAGCAAAGATAGCATTGAATACCGGGACTCTGCCCCATACCCTGTTGGGGGACTCAGAACTTTCCTTGATCACTCAGTTCCATGGGGACGCTAAAAGTGTTACAACCTACTACATAGTGGTAGTCCCTCATGGTCCCAATGCTAATATTGCCATACATACTGTCTGATACTGCAAGACTATTTATTTCACGCTCTGTTCTTAGTTTTGCATTTTTTATTCTTATGTTTCTGCTAGATTTTGCCTCCCTTCGGTATGAGCTCATGATGATAAAACTGTGTACTGTTTAAGTGTTTCTGTTTTGTGGTGTTAATAAGTGATGCTAAGTGGGTGGCACATTTTTCCAGTTTTTACCTTTGTTGTCAATTTTAGACTGTAAGCAGCAGCTGGGAATGCAGAATAAGAAAATTCCAGACTCAGCTCTAACTTCATCTGGTAATTACGACTCTCGGTACACTGCTACACAGGCACGAATTAATAGTGGAAATGGTTGGTGTGCACAAAAGGCAAGAGACGGCAAGGACTGGTTGCAAGTGGATCTTGGGAAGGTACAGATTTAGTACACTGTTTAGGTGAATTCTGTTGAGTTCATCCTGCTTGTCGTCATTTTCTGTGCTTGCTCCCTGTTAGCATCGAGATACAGTATGACTTGATCTCTTTATCAGTAATTTTCAGTTGGTGGTACAGTATTACTTTACTGAGACCTTATAGAAGTCTGCTTATTGACAAGATAAAGGTTATTTGAATGGAAACAGTGTATCTGTATTAAGCTTCATTGTTAAAGCATACACTTTTCATTCAATAATTTTCATGCAGCTTTGAATGAATATCTTCTTACAAGCTAGGTGAAGTCAAATTTCTATGGAGATATCTGTTTGGACTAGGGAGAAGCATTCTGCATGCTGCTAAATGCCATTGCGAGTCACCACGAAACTTTGTGAGTTTTTCATGGAATTTATATAGCGACATTATAGGCTGAGAAGCATTTCTGCACAGGTGACCCATCGTCTGTGGCAACCCTGTTGTTTGAAGCAATTGGCGAAGAATAGCCCTTTTTTCTTACTGAAAATCATAGAAAGGTATGTCATTAGAATGCTGCACAACTCCTAGAAATTAAAAGTAATTAAGAGTAATTATTCCTGAAGATGCCTTCCTATAGTGAGAAGGGTGAAAATCTAAGTCTTTTTGTGTGATGAAAGTAATTTGGAACGTGTTCTATCGTTTGGAAACAGTAGTTGTTATCACGCTGCAAGGAAGAAAGAATACTGTGGAAGTTGGTAGGACCTACTGCCATATCACCACTACAAAGTTGGCTGAAAACCCCAAACCTAAATTTATTAATTATGAACAGTCAATGCTCCTACAAACATTGAAATGACTTCTGGGATATAGTTTGGGAGGTCCTTAGGACAAGGTACCTGTTTACAGGCCTTTATCGAGGGTACACTAAATCTGAAAAAAATCATTGTTTCCCGAAATTTATGATGGCGCCATCATTGTTGGGAGCCATTTTAGACCAGTTCTTTGTCGCTAGTTCATTCTTTGCCTGGAGATATATTAGTGTACCTAGTTTCAAGGATGCAGCTTTTTTCACGAGGAGCCCTTAAAAAGCCCAGTGCTAATAGGGTTAAAGTGCATTAAACAAGATGAATTTGCATGTTACATCGAAGCTAAACTTTTGCAGACATGCTTATTTTCCTGATAACTTAATTTCCCTCTTATACAATTTTATGATAAAAAGTGGCTGGAGTAGAATTGTGACAGAATCTTGGCTGATATGAAAATAGAACCACTCTTCTCAGTCCTTGTGCAAACTCTAAGAATGGTTGTATGTTTGCTAGAACGTCGATGCATTCAGATTTCACTGGTTGAGAAAATTGCCCACATTGAGGGAGATGAACTGTTATATTTTACTTGTAAATACTGCTAGCATTCAGAGAGTAATTAAGTTTTTTTCTTGAGCTTCTTGTTGTTAAGGAAAGTTTCAGTGAAGTTTTGTTGGACTTAGTACATAAACTGAATCCATTTTCTTTTTATTTCCTGCTTTTAGACACAGGCAGCGTTGGTTCTGCTTAAGCAGTGAAAATGTGTAGGTACAGTAGAGCATAGCTGTTTTGCTGAGCTCCAAGTCCCCTTGCATTTTAATATCAATTTTCTCACAAGCTAACCTCAACAGAATTGTAGAAGGGATAGAATCCTTGAAATTAAAAGTTTTGGGGTTATTTTATGGAAAGTAACAGTATTGCCACTAGGACTCTGAATCTTAGGTATTTCGTCCATAGGCACAACCAGAAGAAAGATATCTTCATCTTTTTGCTCAATTCTTGAATTTCGTTATCCACCCCTAAATTCAGACCCTACGTAGTCAAACCCTTATAATTTCAATTTGCCGAAAGCATGAATACATGAAGTTTGTGTTGTAAATGTATGAGACCTGTACTGTGGTTGTTTTTACGTTTGATAGGATTGCTCGAAATAATTTGCTTTCAGACACCAATCAGATCCTGCATCCTTAATAACTTAGAAGTTCTTATCCACTCTATAACAAAGAAAATACCAGCACCATTTTGTAGGCCATGCTAGGATCTTTTGAGCAATACATCATTTGCTCAGCAAAACATGAAATGGTTGGGAGGTTTGGGGAGACTTGGAGCTAATAAGAATTATTTTCCAACGATGTTTTTATTTCTTGTCTGTCTGTTTTTGTCATTTGCAAGTTTCTACTCCATAAACATTTTGGTAGTGGCATCCATTCTCTAGATTTTGTTCCTTTATTTGCATTATCTGTTAAGACAGGGCGGAGGATGAGTAAATATACCCCACTCTAAATTTTATAGCCATTGTTTCATCACAGGACCAGGTTTATTTCTTAAGGAACTTGTATATGTGAATAAACTTCCCTTTGCAGAAACAAGAGATTGCATATCTGGAAACACGAGGTATCTGGAATGATTGGGTAACAGGAATGCATTTGCTACACTCTGATGACGGTAAAGTATGGAAACGATACAGAGAGAGTGGACATAAAGAATTTAAGGTTTGCTGTGGAACATGTATTTTGTGACACTGGGTTATAGCTATCTCTATTCCTTCCAATTCATAACTTGTTGGTGCGAATATTTAGACCAATGTTTAGTATATTTTGAAGCGTGTTGGTACTGTGTTATGTACTATGTGTCTCGACAGGTCGGATATATTTTAAGATTCCTTGGAAGTTAGATTTACAGAAAGTCGGCTGTATGTAGAAAACCTTTGGCGTGGTTTTGACATCACCATATATGCGACTCTCCATGGACAAAACCACATTGTGTGTTTCATAGAGTAGAAAAAACCAGCGCTCGTGCTTGAAACCACATTGTCTTCTGTCACAGAAGTTATCAGTACAGTGGTATCCAAAATTACAAAAAGCAGTTCTATTTGTTTCACAGTTTGGACATGAGAAATTACTCTCTGACTTCTGGCAGCAAGGGGTTGGAAATTCTCTTATCAGAATTTTTGAGGTCGCTGCTGTTGACACTTCTTGCATTTTTTGTCCTATATTTTGTATGCATGAATATGATTCATTGATCAGCTGATTGAGTTAGAGAATACTAATAAGTAAATACATTGCAGATGTTTCAGGATCAAGTATAAATTGATTTTTAAATGAGTTTTCAGCTGCCGTGCAATAGTTTTCCCCATTTTGACTATATGCCTTAATGAAATACACTGTAGCAATGTTTCAGCCTCTTTCTGTTTTCATGTCATATTCATTTTTTTTTCTATCCTAGAGTATGTGTTATAAAGGTAGCTGCATCAAAAACGTTAACTATCAATGCAAAGACATTTGGGGTGCAGGTAGGTCAACAGATTCAGATGCGATTGTTTGTGGAGGTAGACTGATCCCATTTGCCAGAAATCATTGCGAAGCATCACAGTTGCTTGTTTGGCATTAATATGTTCAGGCCTACAACATCTACCAAAAAAGCGCATTTCCCTTGAAAAAAATCGAAAATTTGTACAAGATTCAGTGCAGCTAATCGACGGCTAACGCATATTTTTCGGCGATTTTTCTTCAATTTTTAGGGCTGCATGTAGCACACATGGTTAAATCTCCTCAATTGGCCAGGAACATGGTCAAATTTACATGTAAAGATGAGACCCTAAAAATGACGCCAACACCAAGTTTTCTCGTAGGTAGACTTCCATGTGTTAAAACATGTACGCTGCTCTCTACTCTTAAGTACATACTTCATTATGTATGTTCACTGGACCTTAAAAATCTAATCTTATGTGAATAGTTTCTAATAAGTTATAAATTGTAAACAGAGAACTGCGTGTTTTTTCTGTAATACATCATTCAATCCAACTTTCGCTAAATTCACCTAGATTATTCGTCAATTTAAGAGCATAATGCTGTTGTCATGTTTCCTCCCGGTTAATTCTATTCAACCTATATCACATTGACTCTTGCCTTTTTATGTGCCACGCTGATTGGCTCAATTGAAAAGAGGCATAATATTTAACTGCAAAAAGACATTTCTATAATTACGGTGGGAAGCCATGTGGAATTGTTTTCTTTGTTGCTTACTATGTTATGCTTACATTTTAGCAAATAGTAGAAATGATTTTATGGACCATGTATCACACCTGGGAAAATTATTATTTAGGTTGAGTTTGGCCATGTCTAAAAATAGGTATTCAAGTTGTGTTGGTGTGAACATCAGTAAGTATTGTTTGTGTTCATTATCGTATCGCTGTTGTAAACTATTTTGTTGTGTAGCATATGCCATTTTTTTGTCTATGGTGTGACAATGATTTGTAATCAAATTCATGGGAATGTGCAAGTTTGTTGGCTTTTGTTTAAATATTGTGTGTGTTTAATAGGGTAGAAAAAAACAGCGCTGGTTCTTGAAACCAAAGTGTTCAATGATGTGTAACTTTTTATACTTTACTTGTAAGAAACGGGAGGAATCAGTTGCACTGTGAAATAGTTGATGGAGAACATGAGTCCTCTCGGACTTGGATTTTTAGAAGCCCTATCTTGTATATAACTGTATTACACAAAACTGATGCCATTGTTTATTAGTCTAGTGACAACATATGGCTTTGAAAATATCCGCCCTGGTCTACTGACCTTGGTGTCCTAGTAGTTGATCAGTGAAAGGAAGTTTTCTGTCTTACTCCTGTTCTACAGTAACTTTGCTGTTGGGAAGTATTTTTGTGATTCACCCCACCGGTTGTGGGTTATTAGCATCCATGATTGATTTTAGTGATGTTAATCTTGTGATTTTGATGAGTCTGTCTTACAATAATTTCTTTGCTTTTCAGATTCAACTAAAGCTGATGATGCATGTTGGAAAAAATATAATCTGGATGCTACAAGTGAATTTGGTACTTGTTCTGGCACATCAAATGTTCCTTGTACTAATGGGTTAGTACTGGCTATTGTCTGAACCCTGTTCCCCCTTATGCGTGTCAAACATTGCTTGGAGTCCAGTTCATGTGGATGACAAATTTATCGTATGGGCAACCAGCTAAAAGTGTCTGCAACATGTGAATGTGTGTTCTGTTTTGTGTTAAGAGCACAAACACCTGCTTTTTCCTCTCAATAGCAATACTATGCCCTTTTTATCATTGTTAAAAGTCAAGCAGTGCTATGTAATATAATATCCTATTGCCCAGCTATAGTACCTAATACCGACTCCCAGAGACAAGCAAATCATTTAAGTTAACAACTTCACCCTGTTCTGTAAAACAGTGATATTTCTCTCTCGTTTTCCAATC
Organism: Scolionema suvaense; assembly: GCA_027575255.1. Lineage (NCBI taxonomy): Eukaryota > Metazoa > Cnidaria > Hydrozoa > Limnomedusae > Olindiidae > Scolionema > Scolionema suvaense. The sequence goes on from JAOBRC010353127.1 coordinate 12,021, forward strand.
ATTGCAGGTTGATCAAATGTCATTGTAAATTTATATGACTGCTTCATTCACTCTTTTTCTTTCACGCAAATCAAGCCCAAAAACTTAACTCTTCTCAATCTTTACTTGAACGCAACTAAATACTCTTTTCCTTTCTAGCCCAACATTTGAACTCTTCTTATCTCTACTTGAACGCAACTGAACATTCTTTTCGTCTTTTATTTTCTTTTACATTTCGCAGGTTACTATGTACAAGCACACTATGTACAGTTATTTCCTCACTTTATTAGAGCACCATTGCAACTCACAGAGTGCAAGTACTCTTAGTAGGGCATCTGATAAACTTCCTCGCTTTGTCAGAACATAGCCAACTGTTGTGTGCGTTTGACCCAGCTAACAGAGATCTCTCTCAGAGAGACCAGCTCTCGTAAAGGGGCAATTTCCACTTGCATACTCATATCCTCCACAACATTGTATGTGTGAAGAGCATCTCGCAGTGACTTACTATCTGTATAACAGTGTACTTTCGGGCTGACATCAAGTTGGTGTATTTCTGCAATGAGATTTGCAATCATCAAACCATGCATCGGCAGCTTCTTCAGTGCCATGCATTTCTGAAGCTAGAGGTTTTTTCATAACTCTTTTCAAGTTTTTGGATTTTCACATTATGGGAGCGACTTTGCTTTTCCCTTTCAAGAAGACAATATAGGCACCTTGAGAAGCACTGTCTGGAAGACTAGCATGAGTAGCATCAGCATAAACAATCACTTCTGTTGATTCAATGGCTCCTAAGTCAGGAAATTTAACTTCCGCAGGCTGTGATATGTTCAGTTTGCGGACTGCTTCATTCGCCTTAATAATCTTGCTCACTGTGAGCATTTTTCTGGTATTACTTATCGTGCAAGTTTCATATGCAATATCAGGCCTTGTGTGATTGGCTACCCGCAATGCTTGTCCACTAAGAGACTTCAGCTTGGTATTCTCTTCCGTCGTAAGTTCATTGTTCATTTCAGCTTTCCGTGAGAGCTCCATTGGAATTTCATCAGTTTGCGTGACATAGTGTACCTTGTCAACGGTGATCACTTCATGCTTTTGTTTTTCATTTAGACCAAGATACTTAAAACTTCCTTTGGACTCAGCACTGACGCTAAACTTCTGACGGATTGTACCAATGACCTCTTGAGTCCAATCAGCATCACCAGCGTACACAAAGCCATCAACGTGCAACACGAGATGACCAACTAGGGATGATCTTTATACCACATAAACATAGTATTGTCAATCTTCCTACGCACAATGCCCAATTTCATCCACTCATCCGCAACTTATATATACCATGCTCTAGATGCATCGTTTACTTCATATATACATCGTTTCAGTCGCCAAATACATCCTTCACACACCTCAGCTGGTGGTCTAGATACTTCTCGCTCTATAGGATTTCCTTGCAGGAATGCAGAAGCAATGTCCAACGATTTCAAATTGCACTTTTTCATCGATGCAGTAACAAGAACTGCACGGAATGAGTATTTACTACTAGTCAGAGAGTCTGTATGAATACTACATCTCTTCCTCAAAGCCTCTGGCTACTAGACGTGCTTTGTAAGATCCTGGCCCAGATTTCGACCTTCAAAATGTTTAGGTACATTCACAGGTGGTGCACTCACTTCATCATCATTAGTTAGACCCTCATCATCAAGATCGCTTGCATAGTCTTCACCACAGTCTGCACACACTTTATCTAAATTTTCAGATGAGCATGGAATTCTCCTTGATACAAGCCCAGTAGAATGATTCGGTGGTACAGTTGAAAGAACTTCTTCACTGGGTACTTTGTCAGGTATAGTCTTCATCACATGACATCTATGGCATTGGTATACTGCACCACCTTGTTTCACAAGTATAGTGTATCAATCTTTCCCAACAAGTCGACCCGGTCCTTTCCATGTCTTGAAACCTCTTCTTCTGAAATAAACTTTGTCACCAGTTTCATGCATCTCATCGGTATGTGTGCTAATCTTACTTCTCAGAGCATGTCTAATTTTGTTGCTATTTTCGGCAATCAAATAATTCTGTCAAGTAGCATGCATTGCTTGCAAATTCTTTCTGACCAGTTCACTAGAAGGACTTTCCAAGGCGGAGAGCTGATCCGTAAGTACCGAGTGTAAGTTAACATTCCTCCGAAAAACAAGTTGGTTTGGACCGAAACCATCATTATTTTGCAAGGTGTTCTTCGCACCGCAAGCCCATGCTAAGCCTACTGATACTTCGCAATCAGAATCCTCAATAGTTTTCATCATGGTTTCATGCAATATTATATTGTGTCCTTCTACAATGCCATTGGTGAAAGGAGAATCAGCGGGTGACATACCAAATTGTTCACATGCTTCAGCATGGAGTTCATTCATAAATTCACCTCCATTTTCAGACATCATCTTTCTTGGTCTGCCAAAGCAAGACATCCACATGTCAAAAATCTTTGCAAGTATATCCTCTTTCTTCTTTGTTGTTGTTATTCGAGCAGCAGAGCATTTTGTAGAGGCATCGATCATGTGAACAAGCCATAACTGTGCTTCACTTCTTTCAGACCAATACATACAACTTCATTGAAGGCACGTGCGAGAGGAAGGCTTACAGGTTTTAGATGAGTAGGCTTGTACTTTCTACAAATTTTACAATCACTACGTACTTCTTTGACACAACTAAGCAGCTCTTTATCATTAAGTTTGCTGTTTCGCAAGAGGTTTTTTAGCTGATCTGCACTGGCATGTCCAAACTGTCCGTGTAACTTCTTAGTCTTGGCTAACTTTTCACCATGAGATGGATTAGTTTCAGTGAGTTTTAGTACTATGTTACATGCTTCTACATCATATAGGTTTAACGGTAAACAATACTAAACTTCTATGCTCATGTCATACTTTATTTTTTCCTATCTGTACTGGCGTAATAACTCTATATGAGCTATGGCATTCTTCGCCATCCCCTAATCTGAAGGCACTTGAGCTAACTTCTTTATGTACTTTCCTTCTATCATCACCACTGAGAGTAGCTAGATTTTCAGACATCCACAGTTCACCTGCAACAGTTTTAGTGCATCCTCAATCAAGAACACCACAGCTGAAAGCTTTTAGTACGAGAGTGCGCTGCCTTTCATCAGGAATCGCATTCAAAAGAACAATGTTAACTTGTTGTACCTGCTCCTTTTTTTGCGCACGATTTCGTGCCAGGTGCCGAATTGAGTCACGGATATAACAATGCATTTGTACACCATGCTGATTTGTAGGATTCCCCCTTGAGCTGGTACTAGTTGGTCGATCGGTATTGAAACTTAGATCACTAACGCTGTGTCTACCATCTCTATTTCTAAATTGCTACCTCTATTCAAACGCCTTCCACCTCTATTAAAGTTGCTACCTCAGGCGTACAGTACATCATCCTTAACAGGTAAAACAGTTTCATTGTGTGTATCTATCTACAAATGACGATCCACAAATTTTCTTAATTCGTCCTCTCATTGATGCACGAGCCAGTTTCTCCATTTCATCTGGGAGATTGGCAGCATTCAAAATGAAAAACACCCGAATACCTTCAGGTAGATGCATGTCATACTGAACAAGACATATATAGTTGCTCAAGTCATACTGTAAAAGCATCAAAACGTTCTCCACTGGCTCTCTTCCAATTCTAAAACTTCTGAAATGCAGTGTATGCTCGTGTATTTTTATACGCCTGATAGACTTCATCCAGCTTACTTATTATCAAAGCCAATCCATCTTCTTTTCTGATTTGGTCAACATCCAATTCACTTACTGCTTCACATGCCTTTTTGCTGAGAAACAGATAAACTGCTGGCCCTTTCTTTATATTGGGTAGATCCGTAAAACATTCCCAGATTTTAAGGTCTCTCTTGAAACTTTCATAGTTATCCTCATCAGGATTGAACAGTGGGGGTGCTTTCAGGGGCTTTGACATTATGCCAACACTAACTAACAGTACTACTCTTTCAGTGACTTGGTTGCGCCAGATGCTGCTACCACTTTGTGACACCAACCGTCTTACCTTCAGAATTGATCAGTATAGCAACCCCACTACTCTGTCTTGTTCAATCATCAAAGACCCAGTGGTTCACGAAATGAGACAAGCAAATTATTCAAGTTAACAGTTTCATCCTTGTAAGCCCTGTTTTCTGTCAAAGTCATATACTACTAAGACAAGATGGTCAGACGTGTCTTCCTAATCATGTCTTAGGTTGATTCATCTCAGCTTTTAATATCTAAATTTTTGTCCATGTAATGGTTAGCTTTCCCACCCTCTCAGACTTTTTGTTAGTAATATGTGCTTACCCATATTTAATTGACTGAATGCTTGGGAGATTGATGTTTCTCCCTCATTGATTGTTATGAAATTGTAGTGGACCCCTTGATGCAGAAAAAACATTTTCTTTGTGTCAGACCAGGCTTTTTGTAGATGCAAGATCTCTCTGGCTAATCTCTTTCGTGTGCAGAAACTGGTCAGAGATAATTATGAAAGGCTATGTTATACGTCATCCAATTTTGATCAAATTCATCAAATATAGTGATGTAAGTATGGTACAGTACAACACCAAACCGTCGAAGCAGAGCGGGGGAAAGAACTGACCCACTGACTGTTCCCTAACATAATTTTTTATACCTTGAGTCTTACAATAACTTGAAATCTGCGCTGAAAGTTTTCATCAGTCCAAACGTTTGAACCTCTTCAAAGGGGCATTACCTCAAAAGTCTTTTTTTCATGATTGAGATCTGTTTGCTATGTCAACACTGTAATCCGAGTTAAAAGTTAACACAGAGCCCTGAAAAATGTAAAATTTTTCCTTATATTGTTCTGTCAGACAAGTTTTCGGTTTGGCAAACATGCTTCAATATCTGGTAGACAAAGTCACACTATTAGACACACTATTAGTTGATGCTTGTAGTACCGATCTGGCGAAATTATTCACTAATAGCAAGTTGTAATCCCTTCAGCAAGCCGACAGTTTTACAACTCAGCTAAATTGCAGCATGACTTTGGTACCTATTCAAAATTATTTTTACCGATTCTGTTGATTGCTGTGCTTTATGTCAAACCAAATGCAATGTTTGTTTGCAAGAAATAAAACTTTTGAGTCTCAGAAGTCTGAAATATTAAATGTTGGTACTCTTCTAGTGTCATAGCTTGGTTTAGCAGGCATTTGGCTTTGCAAAATGGCTGTAAAACATTTTGAGGTATAGTTCCTTTATCTAGAGCCACGAACGAGGCAGCAAACTATGCAGAATTGTCCATTTATTGCAAAGCCCTCAATACTGACTTCTAAAGCATCAAATACAACCCTATTTTCAGAATGTAGACGTCTTTCGGGCTCCCAGGGTGAAGAGGGAAATATTGTCCCAGTGATTCGGATGCAGAATAGCTATGAAAATGAACCTGCACGTTAGGAGTAGGCTGATTAACATCACCATTATTGTCATATTTGTAATGAATCCCAAGATAGTTAGAAGCAACAAGGCATCATCTGCTACTTCATTTCCTTGTTTAGTTTCTGCTGAGAGTAGAACATACTGACCATATATGCCTATTCTGCTTTCTCAAATCAATAAGTATGCACGTGTTCTTTCAGGAATGAGATGTGTGGACAACTTCAATGTGTTTCACCGCAATCTTCACCATATTACCTTGATTATGGTACAAACTATCGCAAGGAAGAGGCAGCAACTGGAATTAAATGCAGGTATATTACTTGTCAGTTAAATGGTTCTCGGGACTTGAATGTTTTGGTATCCCTTCCTGTGTGTTTTTCACCAGTTTTGACTCTTTTGGGGGACTTTTTGAAGGGATTGATTTTGTTGGTTCTGGTTCTAATTGAATCCATACTGTAGGTTGTGATGCTGCTAGGTCTCCTCCGAGAGGTCCCAGTTCAATTTAGTCGTCCCCTCCCCAGGGCATCCTGACTATAGTCAGGCTCAGCACTGAAAGAGGTATAATGATCTAATCTGTGCACAGTATACCTTGAGTGCAGGCTTTCGCCTGCTTTTATCTGTGATGACAGGTAAAATATTGTCACTTCAGTATTAATTTGATCAACTGATTAAATTATATTGTCTCAGTATTCACCAGTCTCCTATTTGTGTTGTTGGGGATGGCAGTCTTGTCTAATCCCTTACTTATCTTTTCAGAGAGAACACAGTCCATTTGTGTGTAGTCTCAATGTGAACAGCGATTTCGGTAATATCTGCCTGGTTTTACCGTGTGGTGTAAAGTTACAGTTTGCAAGTTACAATCTACACAAAGGAAAGCTTTGGAAACTTAGACATGATATTGCTCATGTTTGCTACAAACATAGTACTAGTCAGTATTCGTCCTCTGAACAGAGTCGTAGTTAGTGCACAATATCATTATCTTTAAGAGGGGAAATGGTTTTGAGATACAGTACAAAGATTTATGACAACCTAAATGAGTATATCAGACCATTTTCTTTATTGTGGTACAGCAGGAAAATTCACCAATTTTTTACATCCTCCATCTTACCTGTAACTTGTTAGGCACCCACGCATACGCAAATAGTACTCGAAACTGTAGGTCGACCTTCTAAGCTTGCCTCTATTCTAATAAGCGAGTAAAGTTTATGACTGTGCACAATTTTACTGCGCTATTCTACACTGTCACTAGCTGCTACTGCGGATCACTCATGAATGTCAGAAGCAGAGAATAATGGAATTTATGTTTAAACTGAACATTCAATTCGACTTCTGATCTTTGTTCACCTGCTAGGTCTTGTTGATGCTCAGTCTGTACGCTCTCTTTAATGAAACTCCTCAAGCTAATTTTAGAGCAATAAAAACACTCTTCTATTTCCACGACATGTTTCGACTGTCTAAGCAGCCATTTTCAAGTGTATTGCACATCAAAAACCAAGTTACAGCTTATAACTATAGTTAAACAAATTTTTCAACAGAATGTTCTAATTGCCACACTACAATAATCAGCAATAAACAAAAACTTTCACACCATTAAATAATATCAAAGAGAATCAATTAAAACCGCTTTACTAAATGCAGGACACAATAACTTAATCTCAGCCAGCTAGGAGGACCCGAAGCACAGAAACAGTAGAGTTATGCAATTAAGTTATGGAATCAGTCAATGACCAAAAATCTATCAGTACACCATATACATGTAGTAAACTAAAGCAAGTGGGAAAATACCTGTAGCAATTATGTAAGCAATTTAATATTAATAATGATAAAAAAAAAACATGCAAAGGAGTGAATCAAGACAATATAAAAACGTTTTCATCCTTTACCAATTTGTGTTACTATATAAACTGTAACTTGGTTTTTGATGTGTAAAACACTTGAAAATGGCTGCTGAGACAGTCGAAACATGTCGTGGAAATTGAGGACTGTTTTCATTGCTCTAAAATTTGTAGCAAGTCTTGTGCTGTTAAGACCAATTCAGCTTATTGATCTTTGCTGCTGATTAGCATGCCACTTACATGTGGCATATGTTGCTTCTGATTGGTTGCAGACAGGTCAACTTTGCTTCTGATTGGTAGAAATTAATTTAGTTATGCATGAGACTCATTTGCGTATTCGCTGCTTGTGGTAAGAAAGCAGGAAAAGTTTCTATAAAAAGTACGGTCACTTTGATTTCGTATTTCCACAGTTAGGAAATAATTATTTGCTCGCACACTGGCACGCATCATACGAGGAACAATTGCTTGGTATTCAGTAAAAAAATTAAACATGTTTTGTCTTCTGCAAGCAAATTATTGGCAGCGTGATCTATTGCACGGCTTCCAAGTTTAAGTGATCTTTACAAAACAAAACTTTATGCAGAAACAATTGGTGCGAGGAATAGAACGACAGCTGTCGGTGATAGATGATAGGTACATGAAGAAAAATACGACCAACGCTAGATTTATTTTGTTCTATTTGTTTGTTGTGACCCACTTTGTATCCCACATTGTATAAACCATACCGTAATGCTTTCACTGGGACATTTGTTAAGTTTTTGGACTCCTTAGAGGGTCGTCTATTGGAGGGGGCGTTTAACAGAGGGCAACGTCTATTTCGTTTTTGTGAAGCTGTTCTATTTTCTTAAGCAAAACACTTATACATCTATGAAATATACACTAGATTGCATGGCAATATCATGGTCAACATTGTCTTTTCTTTGTTTCCGTATTCTTGAAACGAAATAAAAACAACAAAACTGATGTAATAATATAGTAATAGTAGTTTTAAATGTGTTGATTAGGG
>JAOBRC010353128.1:0-12817 GCA_027575255.1 Scolionema suvaense
TTAATTTCGCGAATTTGAGGCCCATTCGCGAAATTCGCGAAAATTTCTGGACGCGAAAATTTCTGACATTAAAGTAACTGAAAGACGTTAAATTCGATCTACTGGCGCATATTGCTAGAAACTGCATCGAGAAACTAAACGAAATTGGTTCAGCACAAGCATAAAAAAATCTGGATGCAACTTTTCTGGTCAAAAGTCTTAGAAGCAAATTGACTGAACCAAAAGCCTTTCCTGCGAAACATTTTATGGACGAGTGTAGCTTTCGCTAAGTTTCTTTTCAGCCGTCAGAAACATACTTCTGACAACATTTAAGTTCTTCACCGTCAGAGTTTGGTCCGTTGTCATTAAGAACACAACCAACTACACACTTTCATTTTAAGCAACACAATTTTCGGTTTGAGCCTCGATGATGCTTAGCTTTTCCCCCCAGTCCAAGCTTGATCGCTGCTTAGCTGTTGCGTATTGACCATAGGAAAGCTTTTGAAGATTTTTACAACAGAAGCGTTTTGTTTGCCAGTCAAGTCTCAAATGGCTAAAATTTGCTTTCAAAAAAGAATGAGAAAAGAAAGAAATAGTTTTTTTCTTTCTGTTTCTCTTTTTATTCTTACATTTTGGGCCTTGTCCGCAGGCTGGGTTGTCGCTCAGCTGTTGCTCAACGATTTAAACGACTTGAGAATCGTATTGCTTATAAGCGCGTATTTCTGTATTCAAAATGCAAGATATTTTCAGGAGGCGAGTAATAGTAATATGCTAAAATCAAAATATTATAATTTCCACTGGCGGCGTGTTCACTGTTCTGGTGATCACCAAGGCTAAATGATGTGCAAAAACAAGATCTTTACGTTCTTGTGAAATAAACACAGGAATGCAACTATCAATACCAAAACGAATTGTTACAATGCAATCTACGGAAAAAGAAGTGCACAACACGACGTGAAATTAAAATGAAAGCTTTTCATCCGGATTGAACTAATGGGAAAGAACAATACACATCTTTCTAGTATGCTAATGCAATTTAGGGCAGAAACTTCTCTGAATTTTGAGGAAAACGAAGAACAATTTTTTTTTCATACTTAGCACATCAAAACCAACATTTGCGAGAGATTACAAGGAAAAGTAAGTCACCTTAGTTATGAAGACCTGAGCAAAATTAAAAATTGACCTTTGATACGGAGCGATTCAGGTGCTACTTTATACAACCTTTTTTTGTGCCGTCAATGCCTACTCTATAAAATTTGAAAATAGATTAACTACATAGCTATCACGCATACTAATGAAACAGAACAGGTGAAATGCACAGACAAACAAATGCATAAAACAGAAACGCAAACAAATTTGCTCAAATTATACATCATCAGCAAACAGAAATTCATGCAAAGACAAACATATCACGTACTTAAGTCCAACAAACAAGAAAACGAACAATTTTAATATACACTAAAACTAATTATATGACCTTCAGCGCACCAACTCCATATACCGGTACGTAAATAAATTACGTAAATAGAAAGGTTTCAGATAGACTAGAATGGCAGTATAGAGAAATCGAACACATTCAGTGATCACGATGTACGAACTGTGCGAGTACTTTCACATATTTTCTAAGGAGCAGTCTATTCTGGTCATTATTTTACACACCACAGTTCCAAAACCAAATCTTGAAAGACCTTTGTGAATGCAGAGGACAGATAATTCAATAATCGGGCCAAACTATGTCCGGCGATGGGTGACACATGTTTCTACTTTATTGCATGGAAATTTCGCGGGTTTTTGGTCAAAATTGCATTTCGCGGCATTTTATTTCGCGGTTCAGACAAAATTGCGAATTTAGCGACATTTTTATTCGCAGTCCAAGCAAAAATACAGATTTTGCTGCATTTCAATTTCGCGGTCTAAGTAAAAAATGAAAACAGAAATGACTTGCTTCTTCCAAAATAGTGTTTTTTCACTCGCTTTTTAACGAAATATAATCAAAAGAAACGATTTTTGGTGTATATTAATTTCGTGGTTGACCTCAAATACAACTTTTTGCAGCCTCTTAACTCGCAGTTGAGCTGGAAATGCGTTTTTTCGCGGCATTTTAATTTTGCGGTTTTTCGAACTCGACCGCGAAACCCCGAAATTTTCATGCTGCAGTATTTTTATGCAATAAAGTAGTTGACGAAGATTTCACCTCACGAATATTTTCACGCAAGGTTGGGAACATTCCTATGGTCAAGAACAAATCTTAAGCTGCCTGACCAGAGTAAATACAGAAATTTGGACCGAAACTATAATGCTTCAAAAACTGCATGTAGATTTAATCGCTCTCCACTGATTGGCCCCAGAAAGACTGCTGTGGGTGTGGATGTCCAGTCCGCATTTCTTAGAAACATAGACACAGGGCAACTGCGATTTGCACACGAGTTACAGAGGAAAAAGGTTGCATGCTTAGTTAGGGAAGCCCTTTCGCAAGGTAACACGGTCGCGTATGAACCTGAGGCTATCCAGTCCGTGCTAAATTTTTCACTATAGCCTTCATGTAACAGATGTTTTCATCATCAAATTTGGGGCGGGTATAATACTTGTTCAATGCCAACGCAAGATCCTTATTTTTTGTCAGGCAGCAATTGCTCTGGCGCGCTCAACGTCAACAATTTTGGGAGCACAAATTTTCACGACATCAAAAGTGGGTGTAATTTGTAGCAGTTGACTCTTCAAATTTCTGCGACAGCAAAAGAGCATAACTGCCATTTGCCAATATATTATAGCCTACAAGAAATTCCTATAGTATACAATTTTGTGCAAATTCCCCAATCTAAAAATTCTGATTATGTTGAAATGCAGACTGCTGAATAAAACCCAGGCCTTGCTCTTTATTTCTCGAAGAGGTTAGAAGCACGCTGGTTTAAGAATGGCACGTGTGGAATTATTTTACCCGAATTCAAAAATACCACTGTTGCAGCAGAGAACAAAGCAAGCCTAAAAATAACAGAGTCAATAATGCTATACAACCAGCCAACAATATTTCACGCTACGTCAATCAGTCTACACTATATTGTGCTACAACAATCAATCTACAATATATAGTGCTACAACAATCAGTCAACCATATACTGGGCTACAACAAACCTACAATGCATTGTGCATCAACAAGACTACAAGTTTACTATGGTGTATTCATCCACGGACAAAACGCGATATATTCATTGAATTTAATTTAATAAGTCTACTTTCATACCGAACCGTGATCAGAAGGACTTCTCGCGCTTCAGTGCATCAATGAAATGTTCTAACTGTTCCTGAATATGTCGAACGCGTTCTATAACGGAACAAAAACAAGGAATCATTACTTCGAATCAAAGTACAGGAATACTTTGAAATACAGAATTACACGTGGCAATTATACACTAATAAAAGAGGCCCTCACGTATACACACAAACAGCGCATAAATTAGCTCTACGTGAAAAGAGTCACCAGTTCGAAAAACATAAAATAAAGTTCAAGGAAAGTAAATGGTAGATTCAAGAACAAAAAACAATCCTTGCGCAATAATTTGGGGTTTCCGGACCTATGTGATCCTATGCTCAACACTGATAAAGACGTTTCCAGAGTCAAACATGACCGGACAACTTTCATTGAAACAATTTATTAAGAAACTATGCTGGGTAGTACATTGTGTGGTTCGGCATACGGTTACGAACAACATCCGGTAGTTCTATCGCACTCGCTGACTCTTCAACACCTAGTCTCGTTCAATGGCAGCACAAAACTAAAACCTGGTCTGCCCTTGAAGGGCAAGTATTAGATCGTACCTTAAGGAGATAAATTTTTGCGCGGATTTATTTTGCGAGTCCAATATTTGGGGCGTTTTGCGTGGATTTATTTTTGCGAATCGGGGATTCGCAAAGAAAATGCATGGAAGTAATTTAGCGAATGCAAATCAACGAAAGAAAAGGAGGAAGTTATCAACATGCGAACTGAGAAAAAGAACGAGTCCGAGTGCATTGTTATTGATTAATGATCCAAACATTAATTGTGTTTGCTTTTGACCAGGCTAAAACTTGAAATTGATAGATTTTGCGTGGATTTAATTTTGCGAATTGAACAATATATCGCGAAATTCGCAAAAATTAATCCACGCAAAGAAAAAATCCCCTTAAGGTTATTTGATGGCGGTATCTTCAATTCAAGGTGCTTCAAGGGAAGAAATTTTTGCGAGAAGAAATTAATCACAAATAGGCAATTGGCAAAAATTGATGATTAGTCTTTCTTTGATACGACTTACGAAAATTCATTCCAAAAACTTAAGATCTTAGTTCAATTTTCTTCCGCGAAAATTAGAAAAACTCTTGATTCGCGAAAATTTTTGAGAACTCAATTCGCGAAAAATTTCTTCAGCACAAATTTCTTCTGGTGAAAATTTCTTCCTTTAAGGTAGCCAGGTTTCATTTCTCATGTAAAAGGGCATAGCAACTCAACAAACAAAATAGAAATAAAGAAAATGATATACTTACTGAGTTCTTCAGCTAAATCAACTTGTCTGCCAAAGATCAACTCCTTCTTCAGATCGTTATCTTGACTTATCTCATCAAGAATTTCTTTCACTTCGTTCTCCAGGCGACGCGCTAAAGAAAGGCCGAAGTAGGTTAAAACGCGTACGTTTTCCATACCACTTCGAACTTCGATCTACTTTTCGTGACAGGATAGCCAGCTCAGAACACAAATAAAGTTCTCGCGTAAGAAGAATTTTCTATTATGCGTCTCATAGAGCAAATCAGGCTCAGGGATATTATGGTTTTGTTTGATTAGTGCATGACCACTCAAGAAAAGTGAAAAATAAGTAAGTACATTAAGCACACACGCAGCAGACAATATGGAACTGTACGGAGGCTCAACTCCTTGGGAAACCTGCAGCCGATGAAATTGCTAAGATCACATTTTATTTTAGTGGAACAGTGGCATACACAAATAAATACACGGTAATGTATACATTACAATAACTTGCTTAGACTGAAAGCAAGACGATACATATATATACTCCCCGTACAACAAGCTACACAACAGAAACGTATTTTGTCATCAACATCTGAAGCAACAGCATGCATGAAGTACGAACCTTCAGTGTTCATAATCTGTTGCCGGAGTGAGTTACTCGTCGTCTGCAACATCTTTTGAAATCTCCAGAACAAAACCACATCATTGCATTCCAGCTAATTGCATAAACAAACAACAGATTATTATAACGATACATAAAGAAAAACAAACCAAGGACCAAAAAGTAGCTAGACTTGATACAGAAATATGAGCCCAACTATCAGGTTTTCAGCATGGAGGTAAGTCCACCTTTTCCTAAGGTATAAGAATTTCCTCCGGAGCATCTGTACATCCGGAAAGAATGCAATGAGAGTAATGTCAATAGCCACTCTCTTGAAAATCATCACTTCGTATTAAAAAAAAAATGATAAATAAATAAAAATAACAAAAAAGGATGAAAGCACGATGTGTCAGCACTGAAGCAAATGCTACATTACATGTTCGTCATAATATAAGGGGATTTAGTTTTGCGTGGAATAATTTTGTGAAATTTGCGAATTTTTGCCAAATTTGCAAAAATAAATCCACGCAAGCTTCCTCAAAATGACGTCATAACCTGGTCAAAGGCAAACACAACTAATTTTTAGTCGCAATTTGCTTGAGCTCGTTTTTTTAGCTCAATGCGCATGTTAATAACATGTTCTGCGCATGTTCCTTCTTTTCTTTTGTTGATGCGTATTAGCTCCATTACTTTCACGCATTTTCTCCGCAAATTCCTGATTTGCGAAAATAAATCCACATAAAATGCCTCAAATACTGGACTTGCGAAAATAAATTCACACAAAAATTTATCCTCTTAACTCTATTTAGCTTGGCCTATTTCAGACCTCTATTTCGCCCCCCCTCTAAAATTTGACTGGGGCATCATACAGCCTCCAAACGTGGCATGATTACTACACATTTCTCCTTTACGTATTAGCTGTAAAATCCATACCTGCTTCATCAACAAGTAGTGGCAGGGTCTCCAAGTGACCAGACTTCTTCTACTGTTTCCATTAAAAATTACAAAATGTCTGGAAAAAATATACTCTCACTTTCAAGCCATGTAAAAGTGTTCTAACTGCGGAAGGTTTGCTTTGTAGCACTAAACCATGAAGTATAATTCTATAGTATTCTATATAATTTCTGACAGGTTTCAAGTCCTCTCGATGTGCCAGTTAAACTTTATGAAAGATAGAAAAAAAAATTCGAAAAAATGGTTTTACAGAATTTTTCTATGTACCTTCGCCAAATAAGCCGATCTATCCAAATGGAATGCCAGATACGATTATAAAAATGGCTGTAAAACATGTCTTATAGATGCAAACAAATTGAGGTTCATGCGATTAGTCGTTTTTGAGATATTAAAAAAAAATCAAGGGGGGAAGGGAGGGGGTCATACTGACCCCTTCCACTGAGCTAAATAGGACTAAGGTAGATTTCATGAACTATGTAGCGTTAAGGTTCTAAAATTGCTTAGGTCATTAAGCTCTCGTTGATGTCCATACAACGTAACTACCAATGTTTTATGGGCCATAACGCAAGGCGAAAATATTTTCTTGAGTTTACCGCAGCACAGCAACCATCTGGCAGCCAGTAATCGGAAACATTTCAGTTCTGGATTCTAGTGTTGAGAAGACTTTCATGTATATTTAGGAACTTATCGTTCCACAATAAATTCAATTCCTGGTCAAACCTTTACAAAACATGACGAACAACAAGGTCGGATATTCAAGCCTATAAATGATTTCACGGGGAGAACTATGTCGGTGTCGTATTTTCATACTCTCAAGAAAAAAGTTGATTTATCAGAGACGGTCCCTTAAATATCGGTGATATCTAGAAGAAACAACGAACAAAAAAAAAAAAAAAAAATGATCAATAGCCTCTGTAACTAACAAAAAAAATACACATACCTCTTGCTTGGCCAGATTCCGATGATAATAGGCCTTGCGGCATTCCTGAAGGCCCTGCAAAGCTCGATCAATAAAATACTTACGGTACAGCGTTCGCCACACAAAATCGATCTGAAACACAAGAAATGTAATATACTTAAATGTTCCGCAATATTTCAGGCGTATTTGAAAATATGCATCAGCCTGGGACTGGAACCACATAGAGTGGAGAACTTTTCAAGTTCTCAAAGACAAATTTTATCCTAGCCTGCTCCCAGCCCTAGCGAACTTCACTCGTTTGAGAGAAGCTAACTTTCTCGAGCAGTCTGTGAGCAGGTTAATTTTATCGCGTCCCTCCGGTAACCTGCTACCGATAAAAAAATGCATACATCGTAATTTTTAACTTCTCTTTTCCCCATAAGCAAGAACCTTTAAAGAGGCTTATAAATGTACATCATCGGACCATAAGACGTGGAGGTAATTGATGTAATGCGTAGAGTGCACCGCGAAATGTCACATGAAATAAACATGATCCCCCCTCCGCATTCTAAATTAATTTATATACGTACAGTTCCTCACCATTTCAAGAAAAACTCATATACGCCAAACCCTATTGCCGGTATCTTAAAAATTCCGAGCCCCTTTCGGCGTTATTTAAAAAATTCCTCTCCGTCTTTTGGACAGACAGGGTGCATGCTATGGACTGACTGCTGTATACCGCTGTTTGTTTTCAGAGAGTGCATAATATTCTCTAGCTGTACAGAGACTTGAGTGAAAATGTGAGATCTGTACCAACTTTCACAGTTGCACGAAGGTTTTCTGAATGACAATCTTGGTGTCACACACTGGCTGTTCACCTTTTTCATTGCCAACACAAAGCAATAGCAATGCATAGGGCCAAGCGCACAAAATATTCAGGAATACGATAATTTGTTTTTTCAAGAGACCTTAAGGGGATTTTTTTGCCTGGATAAATTTTTGCAAATTTTGCGATTTTTTGCAAAATTCGCAATAATTAAACCCACGCAAAATTTATCGAATGGAAGTATCCACTTGATCAAAAGCTAATACACCTAATTTTTCGATCATTAGTTAATAGCAATGTGTTCGGGCTTGCTCTTTCTCTCAATTGGTATGTAAATAACTTACACCTTTTCTTTTGTTGATGTGAATTCGCTTAATTACTTCCATCCATTTGCTTTGCAAAGCCCTAATTCGCAAAAATAAATCCACGCAAAACGTCCAAAAAGTGAACTCGCAAAAATAAATCCATGTAAAAATTTATCCCCTTAAGGTAATTTGTTAGAATTTCATCATAAATTAGAGCCACAGTAAACTCAATTCAAGCATGAAAGTAAGGATGAGCACAAGTTCTTAAAACATGAAAAATTACGATGTATCAATCAGAGGCTCAGTGCTGTGCTTTTGAATTCACGAGCATATACACAAGCAAACTATGTTTAGAAAAATCAGGAGCAAACGCATAAGCAAAACTATTTTACAGATCGTTTTCAATCAAAGACGGGCAATGTGGCAAGAACCTTCAATGATTCCATAGCAATCTTAGCTTCAATTTTCCTGCAGAAAGATAGGCGCAACGCAGTTCAGGAATTTGGAAGCCACATAGGCGACTAGAAGTTCACTCTCTCTGATACATCGAACTTACTGCAACGCATGACACAAGGGCGAAACTTTTCCAGAAGACTGCTGATTTCTCCCTGAAGTCAAAACTGCTATGTTCTCTGCCGATATGCGATGATGATGTGGCAGGTGACAGTTTTCATACCCAGCACAATCTTTTGAGATAAAAGGATCATGCTACAGTCTACCATGTGCTAAATCCACCACAATAAATACAAATGCTCAAAGACGAAAGAAAACTCACCTCATTGGCAGCAGCCTCAATGTTATTCGTTTCCAGGTTCTTTCGTACAGCAGTAATTTCATCTTCAGCAAGTATTGGACCGTGAGTTTCATTCTGCGTCAACAACAAGCGATCCAGTTCCTTCTTGATTTCATTTTGAATGTGCTGTACGAAGAAAACGGAAGAAAAGAACGGTGAAACATAAATTGTTATCAACTGGTGGGCTCTTCGGCATACAGAACATAAGGAAACAGGTTTGGATAGAATAAATGAGCCAATCTTGCAACACAGAGCAAAAAAACAAAACAATAAGAGTCATGAAGATATAAAGTCAGTTAAAACCAACTACAGGAAGTCCTTCTCAGGTAAAAGAACCAAAAATCACTAAACAGGTTGATATTTCAACCCTTCACGACACTTTCATTTATAAAACAAAAGACAACCCGAAAAATAACAGCAGCAACAGTTTTATGTATGCCTCATTCGTATGAATTGTTTAAGACATATAACTGCGGGTGTTAGAGGATTGATGTGTTTGCAGATGTCACTAAATTCAAGAAAAACATTCAGCTGCTGAACTTTCCTAAAATTTGCAGAATTTCTGCATGCAAAAAGGACCAAGTTCAAAATACACCTTATGTTCACGAATAATTCGTTTCACGCAAACTGAGACCGAAAGACAAAAATATCCAACAGAAATTTATCCTGCAAAACATGACAGAGACAAAGGTGGCTCTAGAAGCTCCTAAAGATAGATGCACATAGAAGAATTGTTGATGTTACTGTCTCAACGGCTAACCCTCGATTCAGAGCTTTCGTTCCTCTCTAATATAGCTTCTCACTCCCCAGGCCTTTGCTATGCGTAGAAAAAAAAACATTGTTCAAGGGTATGGTTATACAAACATGATTATACACTATTTATGAAACGAGTAACCAAAAAGAACTTGCACATATCCAGGTATAGATTTGCAACATAAGAAGGCGACCCATATTCTAGCATGCACAAATTCAACTACAATCCTACTGGAAGATGATTCGTGATCAACTACAACCCTGGTCAAAATATTCTGGCATGCATGCGCAGTTTTGCCATGATCCGTACTGCGAGTAAATGAAAATAGGTCGACAAGTACCGAGCCGAAAATCAGGGCGGGAGCGTGGGTTTTGTTGGAGACTTACTATTTCTGACTTTCGAAAAATCATGTTTCGGCATTTCTAGGGTATGTGCAGAGTGTGGTAGAGCTCGTATTAGGGTGTGGCTTTTTTTTTCAGGTAACTTTGGGGACAAAGGGCGTGGAATTTGGTCTATTGGTGAGACTGTAGACAGAGGTTGCTAAACACTAGCAAAAAATTTCTTGAAGCGCTTGCAATTCAAAGTGCTTTTACAAGTAAAAGTGGTATTTTTGATTCTGAATGAAAAAAGCCTTTTGTGCCAAATATTTCGTCCAGGATTGTAGAATTGCGTAATAGACATTTGACTGGACTTCTTTGCACTGTACCTAATACAAAAAGAAAATCTCTACAAAGAGAGAAGTTGATCGCCAGGCGAAGGTAAACAACTTTTGAACGCGTGAAGAAAATTCTGCTCAAAAAAATCCACTTGTCAAGGTCTTGACATTCCAACATTCTCCATGGTAATATTTATCAACTATACATGAAACATAAACCTGATCCTTCGATCGCGAGCTCCAGTACAACCATCTCTCCTGCCATCCAGGCCCAACAATATCATGCATCTCTTCTTCAGCCAGGTCCAATTCACCAGACAGAGTGTCCTCCATGAACTTGGTGGCTTCGTCCCACTGATCTTTGTTGGGCACATTGCTGTCTTCTAGTGCTGTTAACTGAATAACTCGCTGAAATACAATAAACAAGAACGCATGCATCGGTGTAAGTGCCGAGGTATTAAGACTCTAACCACTCCTCCAAACTGGGCATTTTGAAGCAGCACAGAGGCTATGGGAGTGGTATACAATTTTGAGAAACACAGTGGAATATATTTGCACGACTATCAAATTTGACTATGGGATGAAATTCTTCGAGGGACTTTCGAGAAACACATTTATTGCATATTTCCTGATCCAAATTCACGAATGTAACAATGAAAAATAAATGAAAGCATGGCAACATTTTAAGATGGAGCATTTTAGATATTAAGCCAGCTTGGATCATCCAACGAAAGTGCATAATCAGGAAAACTTTGAGTCATCCAACGAAAGTGCATAATCAGGAAAACTTTGAGTCATCCAGGTTTGAACAAAGTAAAGAGATTTTAACATGATAGAAAGGTCATGTGCAGGGGACATGAGAGAAGTATAACCAATGCTTTAAGTTCATGCGATACCACACATGCTAATGAAATAAAATAAATACAAATATAAAAATTATCATTATGAAATAAATTATTTTTAGGAAACATCGATAACCGTGAGAGCCACTCATTCGGCACATGAAAATCGAACACAACTTTTTAAAAAATCATACCTGCAGCCCAGACAAAAAAGGGATGAACCAACTTTAATGCAAAGCAGATAACACAAAAAGCCTTACCAGACTTTCAATAGCTCTTGATTGCCAACTATGGTTCGTCGAACACTCCTTGTGAACTCGATCTTTCAGATGATCAAACAGAATACTGTGAGCGTCTTTCTTTCCACCAATCTCTACTCCTTCCTAGAAAGTTAAAAAATGAACAAAAAGTGTTACATACAAAATTAGGCAGGGAAATATTAGGAGCCAGATAAGTGCTGACTAATTTAACCTTACATGTGATCTTCCCGTCCCAATGAAGCAATAAAAAAGGGAAAATTTTGCGTTTCTTACTTCCATTGCTTTCTTGAATTCTGACATCAGTGTCTCATAGCCAACCTAAAAAGAGGGCAATAAGCGACTGATAACCGTTACGAAATAGATCATAGGAGTAATGCAAACACATAATTATGTAAACAAATACACAATCTAAGGTCTAATATGATTCAAGAAAAATCTCTCATGGTCACAACAAAGGCACCAGCTTAACCCTATTAGTACCGGGGGACGGAGGGGGGTCAACAAATCCCGCTGAACTTTGAAACGTTAATAACTTTTTTGAAAGGCTTCAATAGTACTGGCCCTTTACGACTTTTCCTAGTATTATATATAGATTCAGAAAGATGGTAGAAAAACTTTGCTGCAGGTATCCTCTACGGGTGGCACACCCATTTAGGTTGGTGATTTGACATAACCGAGGGGGGGGGGAGGCGTTCGAATTTGCCCGCGGGCCCTTAAATTGGACCAAAAACAATATTTTTGTACTTCTGCACTCTAAACCTGTCGAACTACTTCATGTTGATTGTTTAAGACCAAAAACAGCATCCAAAGCTGAATTAGGGTGAAGAAAATGGAAGAGAAAGATTCAGAAATACATTTTCTTCTTTTCGCAGTTCTGTCAAAAGCTGAGATTCACCTCACATCATTCCAAGCCATCTAGAAATCGTAATGTATGCACCTAAAAACTGAAAATGGTTGTAATGCAATGTATACACTGCAAAGAATATGTTCATTAAGTCTTGTGATTATTGGGGCACTATTTCCTGTTTTAGGGGGCAATTTAGACCGCACCCCCTGTTATGCCATCGACCAAAAGCATGGTCTTATAAAAGACCATTGGGCTGGATCGCAACCTCTCCTTTATGCCCTCGCTTGCTCAGCCAGTTCATGTCCAGACCACATGCCAGTTAGCGCAACTGAGTGACTGAGTCCAAAACTACAGATCTCACGGCCATGTTCACAGTGGTTAAACAACACTGCGTGAAGCAGATTCATGTTAACTCTATCCCAGGGGTGAGGGGGGGGGGCTTTTTTGCCCGCCAGGCCTAAAATAACATTTTTTGGAAACATTTCTGCTACCGAGCTTTAGTCTGCCTTCATATAATTTATCAAGGCATATTCTGACCAAATTTGACATATTTTGGGTCAACAGGTCACGTGATTTGGGCCAATTTTCAAAAAAGGGTCGAAAAT
>JAOBRC010353239.1:0-12814 GCA_027575255.1 Scolionema suvaense
GGGCTGTCAGGCCCCCCCTACGGTTTTTCTCAGATATCTTTTCTTGTATATACGGTACGTCATTGTTTTTTTTTTGTGACTCATACTTTATGCCTATATTACAAATCATGGCCAAATGTGAGTTCAAAATATTTAGCAGTTATGAAGATATGGCACTTTTGTTAACGGCTGTTGGCTCAGAAAGCGATTTGAAGTGATTTTGGCTTATAAATAAGGATATTTAGCTACTCCATGTATATTCAGGCTCTGAAGCTGTCATACAACTAGTTTTACAGGTTCAGCCCTATAGAATTATCGCACCACCTATTGTATTTTATGATGTAACAAAAGAACCAATGACGTCACTGACTGCTAGTTTATGCAAACTTGATTTTTAGGAGTTGGTTAACATACATGCCAAGTTTCATTGCTATTGCTTAAGTATTTTGGGATTATATTCAATGCGAAAAAAGCCCATGTAAAATAGGGTTAAACACCATCTCCAGAATATCTCTACTGATGGTCATAAGAGATCTCATAGCTTAATGTATATTAAATAATAATGAAGAGTGCTTTAGTTTTTCAAACTTTGAAGCAAGATTTTAGGGCAACTACTGAAGATTTTCATCTGAAATAATGACCAAACTTCATCAATTTTCATATTCTATTGATGAGTAGAATTTCATTGTGGACCGTGTTATTGCTTTAAAATGTCTGCGTCTCTGGAATTACTCCTTGGACAAAACTGGCTTACCACTCATGGTTCAGATCAAATGAAAAGAAAAATACTCTTTGTGCATAATTAGTAATACTCACTCAATAAGGTATATGATAGTCTTAAAGATGGCATCACGATGTTCTTTTGTATAAAAATCACAAAGAAGATTCCTTTTATTGTAATCTAGTTTGCATCTAAGTTTAAGGTGAATTGCAGTATTGGAAGAGAAATTATAAAGAATCCATTTTTGTGTGTTTTTGCTTGGGAACCATTAGGAAGTTAGTCCATTCCTTTCACGAAAAGCTTCATGACTTTCACTATCATGAAGTTTCAGAATCTCTTGCGGTAAATTATGAAATTATGAAATAAATATTGGGCTTCATTTTCTTGCTTAGATTTAGCGTCAAAGGATACGAGTCTAAATGTTTAAATGGAACTGCATGAAGCTATGTACTGTGTAGCCGGTATATCAGTTGAACTTTTCTGGTGCATTCGTTTTGGTATTATTTTTGTCTTACGCTTAAGGAACTGTTATGCTTGATGTTTTAACAGTTATGTGCTATTTGTGATTATGTGCTGTTCTAAAATAGATTTTCCTGTTTCAGTGTTTTCTTCTCACGAGCTGTGACAGCGATGTTATGCTGCGGAGGCTTGTGGTTTGCCTCGCTTGCTCCTTACTTATCGTTTTCAGATCCCGATCAATTCGAAAGTACGTCTAGGTTAGTAAAGATTCCTTGTGTTTATGTGATGTTTATGTGTTTAAGTTCATTGTGTGAACCCCTGTGTTTGTTAGAGAAATAGGTCTCTTCCTGTAAAAAAGGGGGGGATGCAGTAGAAAAGGGGGATGCAAGCATATATTCATCTGGTAACTATCAGAGTCACAGATCTAAAACGTTTTGTCAGTGTTTTCAAAAACATGGTTCTAAAATCAATTAATAGTAGTTGACTCTGGCTTGAAGCAGAAACTCTGTGCCGACCAAAATTGATTAAGTATTTCATGGAAGGTAAATTTAGGGTGGTAGTGCAGGAAAAATCAATTTTTGTTTTTAAACAAGATCAAAAGCCCTTAATGAGCTGACAAGACTGGTTTTATATCTGTCCTTGATATTGAGAGATGGCCCTTTTGAAAATTTGTGTATTAACGATAGAAATATAATAATAGCAACAACGCGCCATAGCAAAGAGAGCAATGGAGAAAAATGTGTTCTGATAAAATTCAAATTGTGGCTCGATAATTAGGCTGATTGTGCATCTGACTGGAGGCTATGACAATGCAAATATTTATGGATATTTTTGCTATAACTTTTCTCCTTCACGTACAGTGAACAAAAGAATACCTGTAATTCAATACATCATAATTGTATGTGGTGAACAAAGATGGGCAGAACCAGCATTACCCTTAAACTTTTTGTTGCACACAGTAGTTCTGCAGGGATTGCGTGCTTCTTGTAAATAGTGAAGAAGAGGGTTAACAGAACTGCAGTGCTTTTCTTGGACTGTATACGTAAAAATTTGTATAAGGACGATAAATACTTGTATCTCTGTTTTTCCTGAAAGATTGGCTGGGTGCTGTTGATAATCTAGAGGCCATTATTTGGTTATTGTGATATAAATAGCCTGTTCTGAAGTATCCTGTGTTTTTATCATTTTTATGGGATAATTATGCAATGTGTGTTTTATGACTATTTTCAGTTCAGTAAAAGCTGCTTCTTGTCTTCTCCCAAATACGTGCCTGGGAATTGCTGTACAGATCATATCCAAGTGGGAGACATCTCAGATTGGTGTTAAGTGGGATAACATTGGCAGTTACGCCTCCAACGATGAGAACTTCACGTTGGCACATGTGTTTGGCATGCTCATTGCATCATGCTTTGTTTATATCATCTTAGCTTGGTGAGTTTTGTTTCATGATTATGTCATCTTCATTGATTGAAAAAGTAAGTACCTGTGTACACCAAGATTATGAATAAGTTTTACTGCCAAGATGAAAAAAACTGTAAACTTAAACCGTGAATTTCAAAACGACAATGTTGAGGGATTTTTTCGCACAAAATGTGACTGTAGTGATACAAGCATCAAGGGGACCCATTGTCTCTCAATAATTATTTATCATCCCCGAGGGCAGGTCAGATGGATGCAAATGTCGTTGTGCGAAAAGGCTTTCATTTAAGAGAGTACCAAAATTGAGCGGCTTGATTATTTTAAATACTTTATCAATCCATAAAATAGGCCCAGGGCAACTTTATGGTACCCCTGAAGATATTGGGAAAATACTATGTCACGTTTGGAGGTTGTTTTCTGCTTCCCACCAGAATATGTATTTAACATTCAGTTCGACTACCCTTTAAATAGATTACTGACTTTGTGTCTCGCAAGATATTCAAGTTTGAAAGTTTGGTGCGCACTGTAAATTCACTGTCAGAGTCATGTAGAATTGTTGGTGAGAGATTCATGCTCTTTTACATGGCCATGCCAATCGAAGCCATTAAAAGTATTTGCCCTAGAAACTGCTGTTCTCTTGTAATTGATGTCTGCACGCATATGCTGCAGCATTGAATCTTTAGATGCCTATGTAACTTATGAGTTTCATGTACCTATTACCTATAGATGCCCCTCGCCTAAAGGCGACTTTTTTATAAGTATTATTACTTGTACAGCAATAGGTGTTGCCTCTTTACTACATATGTGGTACTTTGAGGCTGTTCAAGGCAAGATACTTTCCCCTTTTATTTTCCCCTTTTCTGGGAGTTTTTCAATGACATGGTTTGGCCTGTTCACATTCGGACCTCACTGCATTTACTTGCTTGGTTGGTCTGTTAACATTTGCGTCCATGCAGCGAATTACAATTATGCCATGTTTTCTGAAAACCTGGCAAAAGCTTGCTTGACAGAATTGTTTATGCAAATGACTGTGCTGCATCTGAACCTTTCTCTATGGGAGCTGGCTCTTATGCAGGAGATGTAAGTCTGTCCACAAGTGAGCGATTGTGAGCAGACTGTGTGAGAAACCATACGTTTTCAGCAGAACATGCCAGTAGGGTAGATATGGTTGATCTAGCCAGAAAGTGACGAAGAATACGTGCATTTTTCATATTTAGTGCCGACGAAGAAAGGCATATATGCACCTTTATCCATGGATTTGCCATGGTAATATATCCTAGAAATTTCAATTGGCCTTGTTATAGGCGCAGCGGCTATGTGCAGAGAAATAGGGTTAGTAGCTAATTACCTAAGAATGTGGTTTTTAATGAAAAAATGATGCAGTATTGATCTGCTTTCCTGGTTTCCTGCCATATTGCCTTTGATCAGGAATTTGTTTATTGAAATGCATAATAGCACTGGTCTGCTAGTCTTGAAAGGCTCTGGTTGGAGAACCTGGTATATGATACTGTAAGTGAAAGCTTTGAAACAGATTGACAAAAGATGAATAGAACAATGTTGCATTTATAAGCAATTTCTGAGGACATTCCTATTGTTTCCAGCTTCTAGCATCTTGTGATCTGATTCTGTTTGTGGATGTCTCTGGCTCACTTGTTTCGGGAGTCCTTTGTTTCAGTATTTGATGATTGGTTTTATCGCCTGTTAATCCAGGCTTCTTTACCTGAGAGTGGTTTTGCTTTCTTCAATAGGTACATTGAAGCTGTCCTTCCTGGTCAGTATGGCATTCCTCGACCTCTGTGGTTCCCGTTTACTGCCTCGTACTGGTGTGGTAGTAAAGGAGCTGGAATGGGTTCTTTTTTGGAGAATAAGTCAAACACAGTTCATCCAAGTCCTGACTTTGAAGAAGAACCCGAAGGCTTGAATGTGGGAGTGGGAATCTATGATTTGCGGAAAGTGTTTAACGTATGTGATGCTGTGGACTACACTGTTTGTTCTTTTGAAATTGCTCATGTTGAGTGTACTTGTTTTTAAAATCATGAAGTTGAGCTTATTGACTGTCATCACTCATTATAACAAAGTGTTGTACATGACCTGCCCAAAATCCTTGCATTCTTCTTTTTCAACTAAAGTCTTCTGGGTATTTTCAAGCGATTACCTCTAGCAATCAATGTAAAATTATACCAGGCAGTCTTGAAAGAAACAGATACAAATCTGATGCTTTTATGAACTAGATCTTCAAGACAGTAGTTATAGCTCTTGCTCGGTGTATTAATCTTAAGCCTTGTGCCATGCGAGGAAAGAGTAAAGTGTACTTGATTTTTTTTATATTTATGCTTATCTTTAGTATTCTTGATCCTCTGGCATGTGTTCATCTAAAGGATCTTATGTTGGTTGGAACGATGTCTGTAATGTCTACACTGCTTGTACTTTGACCTTATCAGCACAATTATGCATACTAATTGAATCATCACAAGCACTTTCAGGCATATCTATTGTATCATCATAAGCCCTTTCAAGCGTACCTATTATATCGTCATAGGCTCTTTGAAATTTATCTTGCGGATACCGCCACATTTTAGGGTTTCATGTCTTTCTCTACATTTTTGCCTAGTTTTCACTCTGTCGGTGCTATTGCTCGAGAAAATGTCCTCCGTATCGTCTCATTACCTCCGCACTTGTCCTAATACTGCCAGCGGCATGATTGATTAGCTTTTTAAGTCAGTGTTGTCAAGGCTGGAAAGGCCTGCAATCAGTCCAGAAAAGTGACGGTCTAAAGATGTCTCTCGCGTTTTCCAAATTCTTCGATTTTCGCTGTTTTTTGTTTTTTGGCTCCATACCCACGGCTACTGTTGTAATAACATGAAGAATGGCCTGGAATGCTGGCTGTACACATGTTGTGTAACAACAACACAAAAACGGAGGCTAAACTGCTGGTAACTAGATTTTACGGCTGTTTTCTTGCCGATGGCAGAATAAAGACTGTGGCAGTATTTGGGCAGTATACGCTACGTATTTGTGTATCATGTATGCTGCTTTATGGTAGCTTTACTGCAGAAATACCCTTTTGCAACAGGTGTCTAACAAGAAATAGAATATGTTTGTGGCATTATGTCTGTATGTATTTTGATTTGAAAGTTCTGACTTTTTTTTCATTTGTTTGTTACAATTTCTGTTCACTTTTTCGTTTAGGGAGCTACTGGGAAAAAGGTAGCTGTTGATGGTCTAACGTTGAATATGTACAAAGGACAGATAACAGCATTACTTGGTCACAATGGAGCAGGTAAGACTGTTTAGAAGTAGCAGTTTTTTATGGAATAGTCTAGGATTTAAAGTAACCATGTGGATCTAAGGGTCTTCATGTTTGATTGTCATTCTTTTCAACTTTATACTAATTACTTTGATTTATGGGTTACTGTGTTCTTATCATGCTTGTCCCTTCACAATGAAGGGGCAAGAATTTCTGATTTTGAAATTAAGTATGCCTCTCTGTTAGGGATATTGCCGTAATGGCTATGAATTTGGCTTCCCATGTCCGTACATCTTTTCTTAGATCATCAGTTTTCTCCTTTTTCAAACATGTGATCTGTTTCTATAGAAATTATTTTTATAGATAAGAATTGTTTGGATTAGGCCACGCAAAATTGTTTTTATGTTTTGCGTAGACGGGCATATAAGTGACGTGGAAGACATTTTTTACCGCTGAAAATAGGCATGCGCGCGGCATTTTTTTCCCGCAAAATTTTCGGTAGTGGATGACATTCTTTCATTGAGATAGTGACAGCAATCCGCTAGAGGATGGGGGATGCCAGACGAACTCGCACAATCATGATTCTCAGTTTCAACGTCCCGACGCACTTCTTTCTCATTCAAACTCAACCAGAGAATCTTCGTACTTGTTTACAACGTGAAACTAACCACGTCAGACAAGAACGATCGCTGGAACAATCGAACTGGCGTCTTGTCAACGAAAAAGAAGCAAATGATCTCGCAATCTATCAATCAGCTAACTGTTTTGCAAAATTAATTCGATTGCATCGCGCTGCTGAAAGAATAAGCTACATCTGCCGCTAATGAGCTGTGCAGGACCCTTGGCAGTCGTCTGAGTGCTCTACGCTGTGAATAACAAACAGATCATATGATAGGACCAAATTCATGAACCAGCGGTACACAGAACATCAAGCAGTGGTTAAAAAAAATGATTTCGTGCAGAAATGTTGTCAAAAAATAGGCCAATGCGGCTACTTTTTTGACACGCAGGCGCCTACGCAAAACATAACATCAGTTTTACGTGGCCTTAATGTCCTCCACTATCCTGGTAGCCTTCAGGAGTCATTGGTGCAGCTCTCATTCTTGACTAAAATGTGTTGTGGCTCCATACGAAAGTAATGATTAACTTTTCCTACATGTTGGTGATACGCTAGCTTGTAAAAAATCTTGTTTTTCTTTTATGGGACCATACATTAATGACATCTAAAAAATTGTTAGCCTTTTGTGACGCCCCACCTCCCCCCTTGTCGGACTTTGTCTTAAAACACCTGACCGTTCCTTCTCCGGATGTTTAAATTTTACATGACCCTCTCCCCCTACACCCTTCTGACTCTCAATACTGATAACTCAGTGCATGAGAAATTCGGAGAGCAGGATCAGTGTGAACAATAATAATAGTCGCTGGCGCCGATGTATACTTTCGGTGTGTCTCGTTTCATGGAATTGACCGAAGCAACAACGAGCGAATCATCTTGCATTATTTGTTCTGATACTCTAAGTTCCACAATAAAGGGGGGGGGGGGGGGGGGGGGTCTGACAAATTTGTGAAACTAATAAATGAGTAGGTCAGAATAATCGCTGGGGGGATCCAACTTATGGTCGAAGTCCAACAAGCTAATCAAAGGCTGTCACCGAGTTCTTTATGTTCAAGAAAGCGAACCATGGAGATTTGATCTAACTCAAAAATTGCTAAAATTAGTAAACGGGGAGGGTAGGGGGTTGGTAAAAGAAAGGCGCAGAGGGGGGAGGTGTTAAAATTGGCCGAAATTAATTAACGTTCCCCCGTCCCCTCTATTATGGAGCTTATTAAGAGTAGTCATTACAGCACACAGTAAAGTGTGCAGAATGACATCTAAAATTGCTGCTACTCCCTCCTCCCCCCCTCTTCAAACGTCTAAAAAAATCTTAAATTTCTCATACACCCCGTCCCCCCCTCTTGGCCGATGTCATTAATGTATGGTCCCTATGCGGTGTTGCCATAACTGTTTGTGCGACATAAGCATGTCTTCTTCACCTTATACAATTTGATTATAAACAATGTTGTTTATTTCGTCATCAGGAAAGACAACGACAATGTCCATCTTGTCCGGCTTGTTTCCTGCATCAAGTGGATCAGCGTACGTGAATGGTCATAATGTGCGTACCAATATGGATGCCATTCGGGAAAGTCTTGGACTTTGTCCTCAGCACAATGTTTTATTCGACAGATTAACTGTAAAGGAACACTTGCAGTTCTTTGCTGCTTTGAAGGTAAGTTAACTGTATACTTCGTTCTTTGCAATGGTGCTCTGTTTTGTCCGCACCCTTTAGGTTCTTTTTTCCTTGGGGTATTACGGAATCTTCTTGTGTGCTGTCTTTATGCTTTTATATTCTTTCTCGCACCAGCTCTGGGGCGTAGTAAGCTTTGTTAGTGGCCGTTTTGGTTTTACATATTATTGGTCTTCAAGACAGCTCCGACCTATAGACATTGGTATCTTATATTAGTATGTCATTGCGTAGCTCTTTGAAGCTGCTGAAATTCGAACCCTGCTTTAAAACTTTCTAGCTCGTTGACAAGAGAGTTTTTTATATTGTTTTTTTTTTGACAGGGTGTATCTGGAAATGCTGCAAAACCTGAAATCGATCAGATGATTATTGACATTCAACTACCTGACAAGGCTAATCACCAATCCTCAACTCTCTCTGGTGGAATGAAAAGAAAGCTGAGGTTAGCAAGTAAATTTTATCTTGCATAATTTTAGTGTCCTGGCAATGGGCGATCAACGGATTGAATTTTTTCACTTTTATTTCTGGTGTGGTCTAGATTTGACAAGTCTCCCTTATCCTATACTCTGTTTCATCCCGCACAGTTAGCTTCTTATGCCTTTCCCGAATCAATTAACACGCAGACTAACTGAAGTATTCCCTAGGCATGTGCATGATCAGTAAGGACGGAATATAGGAACGAGAGACTTTTCTTGTCTAGGTGTGGTCTTACTGTTATGTAATATGCTGATGTGAATTCAGTAATTGACTGATTCTGAAGGCGTTCAAATATTGGATTTTTCACAGAAGTTCTCTAGTAATGGTTTCCTTTTCGTGCTACAAATTTTCTGAATGGTTGAGGATTACTAAAACTAGGTGTATCACTTAAGAATTGTGAGTTGCCGTCGCTATATATCATTGTGTGTTGCATCTTGTAATATTTTTTTGATTATTCTCATGACAGCTGTGCAATTGCTTTGGTTGGCAATTCGGAAACTGTGTTTTTGGATGAACCTACTAGTGGAATGGATCCTTACGCTCGACGAGCTACATGGGATCTTCTGCAGAAGTATCGAACTGACAAAACCATCATCTTGACCACTCACTTCATGTAAGAATGACTTTTAGCTTTTTCGATTTGACATGCTTTTTGTACTTCCTTGTTTCTCTATTTTCCTGAATTATTCAACCTTGGATTTTGGACTTTATGGAGGTACAGCTAAGGTTGAAGGGGGGGGGGGCATGAATGTGGCATCCCCTCCCTCTAAACTTGTTAATATTCATGCTACTAGCGGAAAACTTTCCAGATGCATTAAATGCTCTTTCCAAGTGTAAAGGAAATTCTTTAGACACATGTTCATGTATGACCATCTGTGATTATCACGAGTTTGTGCAGTTGATGTCTCTGAATTTTGAAGATTTGCTGTGGCCTGTCAAGGTCAGTAAATACAATGTAGAGTTTTGTTAAGAAAATCTGATGACAATCCGAAGAAAATAAATGTATTATTGTTATGTAACATTATGGTTTTGATTTCCAGGGGTGTACCAAGTAAAACTTGCATGTAGCACTCCTTGCTTTTGAGGCCTATACCCCCTGTGTTAAGCAGCAAAATAAAAGTGTACAGAAGTTTCAACTGGTGGATGCATCATCTTGGCTTTTCCCGTTATAGAGATTCTTTTTTAACTCCTGCTTGAGTGGTAGAGTTGTATAAGATGGGGCCTGTCTGTCTTTTCTGTCTCCTATGCTTTTCCCGGATATCTGCTTTGTAGATTTTCTGAAATTTGATATAAAAGTGAGTGTGATACAGTCAGCTTTCGTAACAACCTTTTTGTTTAACTAGCACAAGGCTATGTAGGTGAAAAATGGTCATTATTGTGAGTTATTTGAAAATAATTTCAAGATTTCTTCTCTATATTTTTGTTATTTTTTCTTAATTTTGGTGTGAAGCTGAGTAACAGTTGAAGTCACGGTGTGGACCATGTATCATATCTCGGGGAAATCTTATTGGCTTGGGGATATCCATTATTATGGCCAAAAAATCATCATCACTTTGGCAGCTTTTTTGAAAATGCTTTAAGACCAATTCTAAATTTTGGTGCGAAACTTAAAAGCTTTAACTGGTCTTGGGTGTGGATCTTTTTGGCCCAAACTGTATCTGTTCATTATGCTTGCTCTTGTTTTCGTTGTGTGTACTTTTCATGGCTATAGTGATGCATGAACCGCAGATATCATATCTTTCTTTGGCTTGGGTGTGGCTTTTCTGTTCAAAGTAGTCAGTTTTAGGTTTGTTGGTCGTGCACATTTCTAACCTTTTGTTGGCATGGTTGTTGAAGACCATTGTGTATGTTGTGAAAAAATCTAGGTCCCTCACTTAAATTTGTAGTGAGCCTATTAATTCTGTGTCTTGTGGTGTTGTGATTGTCTGCTTAGGACAGTGTGTAACGGACAAGAACAGCTATTATTGTCTTTGTCTTGATATGAACAAATTTTACCATACACTTGAATTCAATAGCAAATTGCTAGCATGAGAATCTGCTATTTGTCCTTGTTGGTGAGGAATTACCTGTTACGTTTGACCCATGGGAGAGTTGTGTGAAAATTGTTGTGTTTATGTATACTGGAGGATACTTGGTTATCCAAACACTCCAATGTCATTGAGTAGCATAGGAATACGCCACGAATTCAAGTAAATGAGGAGGTGTATTCATATCACAAGAGTACTCATTTACCCTTAGTCAATCATATGCCAATCTTAATATAATATGTGCGATATAAATATTATGTATGCATCCTGATTTCACGCTTCGCCTTTCTGAGTAAAAGGGCTGTTTGAAAGAAATAGGTTTGGATAATCAAGCTTTAGACGTGGACTTTGGAATGCGGGATTTACAATATTTGTCATTTTCTTGATTCTAGGGATGAAGCTGATTACCTTGGAGACCGGATAGCCATCATGGCCAATGGTCAGCTTCGATGCTGTGGAACATCTCTCTTCTTAAAGAAACGGTATTATGTCTCAATTTATTTTTTTGATGTCTCTATTCTATAGTGGTACCACTAATTCATCTAGACCTATTATGCATGAGATACTAAATAGGCCCCAGAAACCTTTAGATTGCATTTTTGGCTAAATCTTTGAGATCTATTTTTTTTGCCTCATGAAAAGATTCTCTTCCTGCCGGAATTATGGCTTCATGTGTTATTCAACGTAATAATCTTGAGTTTTGGTCATTGGAAAATCTTTTGAAAGAATAGCTAGTTGTTAATGCTTATGAAGTGTTGTTGTAGAGTTCGTTTTCTTCAATAGCATTGAGGATGAATGAGTGATACCATGCTGCCACAATTTTGGTCATAGTGGAAATACCTTGTTTGTATGCTTTGATAAGTCCGCTCCAGTATTTCTCAGATTGTTTTAGAATGAAAAGCCCTGACACAGTTCATAATTACAAAAATTCATTGCTTTTGTCACTGTAACATTAATTTTTATGTACCCTCATGGCCATACCACAATGCATTGCATGGCCATACCACAATGCCTTGTATGATCGCGATTTGCAAAAACGGTCTATTGGAAAGACTGATGTTTAAGTTTTGTGTTGATAGGTATGGTGTTGGCTACCATATGACTCTGGTTAAAGGAGAACAGTTCAACGAAAACCGTGTTGTGTCAGCCATCCAAGAATACGTTCCTAGCGCTAAGATGACTGGAAATGTTGCTGCTGAGATGAACTACATTTTGGATGATAAGAGTGCAAAGAGTTTTAAAGATTTGTTCAAATATTTGGAAGGTAAGGAAACTAGCTGTTGATAAGGGCTAGTTGGACTGGCTACTTAGTTTTAGAAACCTGCTTTGTGGTTTTTTGATTGGGTTAGGAATTTTCAACTTTCATTCAGCGATTTTTCCGTAAGGCATGACCAGTAACTCATTGCTTCAGTGAGAAGTTACATACACTGTTCAGATGAGTTCAGGTGAAGTTACAGTTGTAGCTAGTAACATTGAGGTCTTTTAGATGTTCTGAAAATGGAAGGAACTTCTGGTATGCTGAGTTTGACGAGCCAGATTTCTTGAAGATTGCTGACACTGTTTTGAATCCAAGTTTTTTGACTTTTGTTTGTGCTCTGAGAAAATTTTAAGCACAGGTGGACTTTATTTTGTGCTGTTGTTGAATATTTGTGTTTGCTTATAGGCTCAACAGGTAACAAGAAAGTTTGAGAATGCTGGATAGTAAGCAGACATATTCTGCTGATTTGCTTTACCCTCCTCATGTCAGACCTGCAGGCTGGTCTTCAGCAGTTATGACTCTTGTTGATAATAGCTTTTGAAGAGGATGACGTCGTTGGTACCTGGTCTTACTGGAACCACTGATCGTGATCGCTCTAGTTGGTTACAGTTTAATAGGTGTCACAGTTTAATTTTAGTGTTCTATCCACAGTGTTCTAGCCAGGCCTTATTTGCACGGGTGCCGCTACGCAGCTTTACAGGGCCGCTACGCTACCGTGAGTCTCCGCTACGCAACCTGAGAAGCAGCAGCTCAGTTCTTTGTCAGAGAGAGGTGCATGTCTTCATTGATTCAAACACCAGTCCTGTATACTTTTTCTCTAACTGGGCTCAGAGCAGATATGTTTTGTTATCGTCTGGCACCATCTGTAGTCCTGTATTAATAAATTTTTAGGAATGATTATGGCCATTTCTAGCTACTTAGAGCCTGGCTGTGGCTAAAGCT
>JAOBRC010353350.1:0-12811 GCA_027575255.1 Scolionema suvaense
ATACATCAGCAAGCAAGTTCAGTCATCTGGCAACACTGCACGAGCCTTTAAATGGTCACAGAAACAAGCAAAGAGTAGCAATTCAATGGATATCATCACAGTACAGATGCAGAAAATTCAGACAATCTTAGCCAAAATTCTTGGCCAAAACAGTTTAGCGAATATATTTTGTCAAATATTGTACGTTTAAGCAAGGATAGTGCATCAATCTAATGGATATTGGATTGACAGCATTATACATTGCACAGAATTTCCCATGGAACCACGACATTTATCACGTCAGATTTGTTCGATATGCAACCCCTTCCCCATGTCGCGTTCGACCTAATTATGCCTACGTACTGATCGCGGATTGGTTACTTGCGCCGAGCGCTGCATAAGTTATCACCACATGATCACCGAACGCGCATCTTTCTTTATCCTCTTTCTCTTTTCTGAAACGTTTGCGATGGACCTCAGGCAAAGAGAGAGAGTGAATTACGAGGTTTTCGACTGATCCACTGAGTATTCTTTGGGGGAAACAGCGACGGTATATCAAGCAGAATGCATCCTCGGTGAAAAGCAGGTATGTTCACTTTTTTCTCTCCTACAGACAAGAATTTGTTTGCCCATATTTGTCTGCAGTGTTACAAATGTTCACTTGTTGCTGTATTGTATTCCCACTTTTCATTCTTGTCAGATAAATTTGCACAGCATCTCAATTGATTGTTAGCAGTGATAACGGGAAATGTGATAGCTTATTTGCTGCTGCTCATTGCAATCTGTTTTGCTGATAGCCTGCTGTGCTCATTTGATGCTTCTGTTTTCTGGCATGCCAGCTGCCAGACAGACAGGCTGAGCCAGCAGGGAAAGTGGTGAGCATGAAAGATGAGCAAGGAGATTTTTATTTTTGTGATAACTTCTGCTCAAGGTGCAAGGCAGAACTCTGTATCTCGTGAAATGGGCTACGTGGGAACCGGAGGAGCACGTTACGATCGATCCTCGCTTGCTGATATAAGATTCTTTTGCTTGCCCTTTGCTGGTTGGTTTGGTATGTTCCTTTCCAATTTTTGCATCAGAAGGGTAAATAATACATCGTTTGATCTACCTCCTCCATTTATAATCTATCGCCGCGGCCTGCAACTTCTAGCTACACAAGAAACATACATCTGTTTCAATTACTTTTTTCACTACTAGTTATTTCTGTTGGTAAAATGTAGCTGGTCTATCTACCTGTTTTCTTGTTGGTCTTCATTGTGGTAACAAGTTTGTAACTTTTCATTTTTGGCAACAAAAGTTTTCACTGTTTGTCACATGCACTGGACGTGATCAGCCATTCTTGTTTATAGTCTTGCATCTGCATAAATAAAGCCCCAACCCAGGAAGTGAGGTTTAAATTAATCTAAGCAGGAATTTGCCTAGAACTAAAACTTTTTCATGTAGCCTTACACTACATGCCGTTTTCCAAACAGAGGTACCTTTGACTGACTTTTTTTGTTCTGTTTTAGGCATTGGAGAAGTCCAGATCTAACCCAGAGGGAAGTATTGTTTCATGCTCATATTTTGATTTGTGGGCCTGAAAGAACAGTTGAAAACTGTTAAGTACTGGGACTTTCCTGCGCCTGTTTTCAACTTAATTTTTTCAAAGAAGGTCAACCGTTCAATGGGCAGGGTTAGCGAGTACTTCTTAGTTGACTTTGATTCAACATTCTTTCCAGAGGGTTGGAACATTGCTCAAATAAATTCCCGTGGAACTGTCAGGCAAATCATATTTCCTCTGTTGATGAAGTCTTTTCGGGGCTGGTCTCCACAACTGCGTGATGTGGACGGGTCAAAGAAAACACGGATACCTAGGCAGAGGTTGATGATTTCATTTGCAAAGGAAACAACAAACTCATGCGATTGAATTGTACATCATTCAAATATGCTCATGTCAAGTAAATACATATCAATGTTGAGAAATGTATGAACATTATCTTTCCTACAGCAAATAAACATTCTTCCATTGAGTATAAAAAACATTTTACCCTGGGGTAATCATTCTTCACTAATCTGAAATATTAATTTTAGTAACTTGGCGTGAGATATCCAGAGCTATTTTCACCTGGAAGAAATAGTTCTGCATTATTGTGTCTATCACGTTATTCTTGTCTGCTGCTCTCTAGCTTATGCTCTCTCAAATTCTTTTACTGACTATTGCATTATTATTTTGTCACATAATTTTTTAAAATTGTTAGATAGAGAGCAAATGGGAGGTAGGTTTTTCAAAGAGTAATTACCTTAGGGCAACTCAGTTTTACATTTTTTTCTATTCAATAAAAAGTTTCTATCAAGGTCCTACCCGCTCTAAAATTCATACCACCCCTTGTCCCCCTGCCTCCTCCCCTTGAAGTTCAACTTTCCTTTAGCCCCCCTCTGATCAGCACCCACCTCCTTAAGAGTCAATATGCAAAATTCACATGAGCTGAAAATGCTAGATTTGATCAGTCAGTTTCCTTACAGCAGTAACATACTGATGTAAGTAGAGCACGTAACCATGGAACAAAGTTATAAAATGCTATGTAAGTACATTAAAATTACATACACCATAACAACAATCAATAAAATCTCCTGAGTGAACCAACGGTAGAAAAATATGTTTCATCGATATTTCAAACACAAATACTACAGTTACTACTAAACTTTGGTACCCTCTCTAATTTTTTTCTCTTCTTTTTGGCTGAACACCTTCTCAAAAACGGAATTTGTGGAATTTTTCAAAAGCATGTCCGGGTTGAACTATGCACAAAATATTGGATGAATTGATCTTTCATGAAAAGCCAAAACTGTAAAATATATTCGTCATCATAACTCCTTTAAGTGTGCACACTTCTGTGCAACAGCTACCTTTCAACCTCTCTCCCAGAACTCGACATTTGCCTTTTGGTACGCCCTCTTTCTTCGCATTACACTCTCTGATTCTAGTCTGGAAAGGCGCCTTTCAACTTGAAGAATTGATTTCATAGCATTCCATCGGTTTGTCTTCCGTCTAAATATGTTTCGTATAATGTCGTTTTTCCTCTCCACTCCTGGAATGTAGGCAGATTACTAGCGAGATCTGAATATTGAAATCTAATATTTGGAGTAATGAGAAAGAAGTTCATTTCTGCTATATTGGATCTCATTTTGTGGACATGTGTCCAATTAAAAAAGAGAAATCCTGTCAGGCATGTATTTGACAATGATCACGATCAGTCATGAGCTAAACATAAGTTCAATAGCTGCTTCTCACCTTGTCCACTAAAAGACTTCAAAGAACCAAATCTTTGCAGCAAATCTGGAACATGATTCACAAGAATGTGAATGTACGGAGTTAATAGATGTGTCCAATCGTAGCCTGGCCCATTCATAGTTTTGAGAAGGTTTGCCCATCTTGAAGCCTCCAGAGAATAAGATCACTCGAAGTTAAATGCTTGTTATAGTTTGAAACAGAGTCTCACTGTTTATTTCCCAATTTCCAGTGTAAATTTTGTAATATAATGCTGGCATTAACTTTGTCTAATAAAGCTCGGGCTAACTTAGTTCTTAGATTGTTTATGAATTTCAGGTATAGAGGTTTAGGTTCTTAGGTAGAAGAGGATATTTTATTGGTAATGCTCTGCCACATAGTACTAATGCTAATACACGGTAGCAAAATATCCAAGCAAGTGTCACAAAACCCAACACACCCTAAAATTCATTTACTTCCAGAGAAGGGGGGGAGGGTTGTAGGTTAAATTCGATTCATGATAATAGCAGGATGCAGTCTATACATGGCGTCATGTCTTCATAAAAGGTACCACACTTACCTCAATCCTGAATTGCTGTATTTGATCAGTGGTGTTGTTACTGTTCAATTGATCATACAACTTTTTGAAGGTCTAAATAAAAGGAATCAAAGAGGTTAATGTACCACGCCCTCACAATAGCAGCCGAAATTGTCACTTTTCAGAAAGATAATTTAGTTAGTTTTGGTGGTATTCACCATGATTGTAATTCACTAGCAAAATACATTCATTTGAAAGCATAGGTAGTACATACATGCTAAAAAGCATCATCTTACATTCCACAGTTCCGCAGTATTGTCTGGTTCTGGTGGGCCAAGTGAAGGAATTTTCCTGGGAGATTAGCTAGCAACTTCTTTTTTTTAGTGCCCTGCAAGGCAGTCCACTCCCGTTTCTTCTCTGCATTTTCGAAAATTGAGAAGCTCACACCACAGTTCCTGCACGCATCAATGAATTTCTTTGTAAATTCTGTTGTCTTGGTTTTCTGAAATATACAAATAGGAGTGAAAAATCTCACAAACTTGCCTCATGTTAGTCACATAGTATTTTAGCTCTTTATGTTTGCATATGGAGTAGAGTATGATTATCTTCCCTCTTTCCGGAACAAGTCACTACCCCCGCCCCCCTTCCCATATTACAAATATTGAATAAAAAGTCTACCCCTTCTATTTATTATCACTCCCCAATCATTAAAAAATCTGCAATACTCCACCCCTCTAGCAATTAGACCCCCTGCAATTAGATAGTTGATAGTAGTTACAGTACGATCATGTAATATTTAACAAACGGCATTTGAGGCTTGCAATTAACTATACTGACATAAAGATTGGATATCCAAATACCTACCTGGTCCATATCAATTGCATTGTATATAAGACCCTCCAGCAACCGGTCAGTAATTCTCATCAGCAAATGCAACTCACAAATTATGTGATTTGTGATAGGTACATGCTCAAATAATACCATAGTGCTACAGCCTGGATCTTTGGACCAGTTTTTGTGATGATTTCGGTTCAGTGCATCACTCATATCATTTTCGTTCCTGAAATGGAATTCAATTATCATTTCTGAAAAGTGTATCGCTACATGTATATGCTTTCAAAAAACAAGACGTTACGCTCTCATTTTTTGTAAAAACAATTTAGGAAAGCACATGCCTCAAAATTACCTAAAAACAAAGACCAATCACAGAACAAATGAGAGAAGTGTTCAGTCTGCATGAAGACCAAAGGCAAATATAAGTTTTGTTCTTCTATAGATAATTTCAGAAATCAAACCATGAGTTAGCGATTGCTGATGTTGTTCATACTAGTTATGACATTTGCAAGTGACTCCTTCAGCGATTGGTAAGATTCTTTTGCTTTGACAATAGCAATGGCTTGATTATATGCATGGAAATATATACATGTTTTTTATAAGCATATTGATTTTCAGGATCAGGCTCGGATATGCTTCAGGTTTTGAGGAATCAAAGCTCGAAATATGCTAAGTATATTCTTATTATTTGAATCTGAACTTTCATTTTTTGCAAGTCATCTCTTTCTTGTTTATGTTACCATAAAAAGCAAATATAGCTCTAGCATGTGATAGAAGAAGTGCATAAAATTCGTTATAAAGAGCCACTGTTGCGATAATATTGTTACACTCGTGAAGTTTTTAAGTGAAGTATTTCATAACTTGAGGCTGAGAGGCATGCTTACCATATGCTCAACTTTTGACTAAAGCCGAGCCAAAATATGCTTACGTTGAGATTATAAAAAAAACATGTATACACATTTAGGATACTCCCATCATACTATGAAAATAATTGTACTGAAATACAAATTAACATTACTGGCCCAGGTGTTACTTCATTTTTATTTTAACACACTGTTTTGAAACGTACAAGGATTCCTATGGGTACTACCGAATCGAGACCCATTTTTACAGCCTGTAGGAGCTTTTACACATCATCGTCTCTGTTTTTCGTTGGAGCTACCGATTTACGCATCATGTTGTACACCTTTTTTTGTAAGCATCAGGTAATTTCAGCTCTGCCTGAAGTATGCTTAAATTTTTCGTGGTTTCAGGGTCCATTTATGCTTACCATGTGCTTAATTTCTTAGAGTTTTGAATCACCACAATATAGCTTCTCTAACACGGAAAAATGATGCGAAATGAAAATTTGCCAAATTTGCTATTTTATAGCTCAGCATTTAGAAAATGTTGAAAGGGTCTAGTAAAGCTATGAGCAACAGCA
Source organism: Scolionema suvaense (assembly GCA_027575255.1). Taxonomy (NCBI): domain Eukaryota; kingdom Metazoa; phylum Cnidaria; class Hydrozoa; order Limnomedusae; family Olindiidae; genus Scolionema; species Scolionema suvaense. Next base: position 6,022 of record JAOBRC010353350.1, read on the forward strand.
ATAAAGTAAGTTTTGCAAAAGAAGTTCATAGGAAGTAATTACGGGTGAACATCATTCTCAACCTTGGTGTATGCTTAATTTTTTCAAAAATCTCATCCTCCTCAATATGCTTATAAGCTTTATGCTTATAAAAAATGGTGTATGTTAAAAAGATTGATAGGAAGAAAACTTAGTCTACCATTTTATCAAAGCGTTTTGATAAACAGACCAAGAAAGAAAACAAAAACCTCGAGCAAATGGAGCGATTATGGCAACAAAACATCACCTGCTCCAGTCAGGCAATCCTTGTCCAGTTCTGGAATAGAATAGCTGCAAACTACCAGGCTTGATTTGTTGGTCAGCACTGACTTTTATCTAAACAAGATGTGGACAAACAATGGACACTAAATGTTTTTACGAGAAACCTGCAAAACTAGTTAATCTCAATGTTTCCTAATTTTCATTGATTTGAGTCTGGGGTGTTTCTTGAGTGTTCCTTTTCCATTCGGCAGTCCTTAACACTTTCTTGGCCCCTTTTTTTAAAATTCTTCCTAACAGAACATGTCCTACAAAAACTTTGAAGCAAGTCGCTTGAGACTGCAATGTGGTGTATGTTGTCTGTGACTCTAATGAATAAATGTTTCTGTCCTAGCCTGCCTTAGCATGTTTCTTAATTTTCAGGGTGCCATAGTTCTTATAAACCCGTTTCTCATAAAACAACGTGTACACCAAATATCAAATAAATTTGTCCATATCTCACCACCTATGATATAAATTCCTTTTATTGGTAGAGGCTGTAGTCCTCCTATTGATCTTAGAAATTATTGAGGGTGGGGAGTGCACACTACCCCCTGTCGAAATTTTGTTTAGCAATCTGAATTAAGTTGTGACATACAATAATTAGTCATACCTTGACTTTGCTTGAAGATTCATGTTCAATTCTTTTATCTCCTTCCAGGAGAGCCTCCAGCTTCATCTCTGCTCCTGGCAAGTCACCAGGAGTGCATTGTATCTGAATGAGATTATTCAGCTGTTTTTGGCATTCTGCAACTTTGTGTGTACGTGGTAGCTGCTGATCCACCTGTGTTACTTCATGGTAGGCTTCAAGAGATATGCTAAACCTGTCCAAGATGTACCTGTCCAAGATGTAAATCAATGTCTTCAAGTCTTCATCATCGTCCGAAGCGTTCACCTCAGTGGATTGACCCTCGTCACATTCGAGTTGAGATACCCCTGCAAATGATGCATAAACTCAATGAAATTTTGTGCTGTCTTTTTTATGTTCAGGGCCTGGACGTTGGTGAATACATGTGACTGGATTTATTCCTATGAAAGTGGAGCACATATTTCTGGTGTTGACATCTACTTTTGGAGACATCTCTCATGCCCTCTTTGCACCCATCTGTCTAAAGAGTAGAGCCAGTTGACTACAACTATTCAGATTTTGGAACGAATCAGATAATTTTGCAGTCCTGTGAGATCAGTTAACGATCGTGATCAGTTACGTATGGATTTTATTGCTGAAAGAAAGAACATACGCTTACGTGACAGATCTATTTCAATAGCTTTGTTTGTGGTTGGTGTTGTCACAGTGATCGATGCTGGTGTCAACCCAAAGTTTTCGATGAACTGGAGTCCTTCTCGACTAGTATCCCTGGAATGATAAATTGTATTTTGTACATAGATCCATTTGTCTGTTGTTTGCTAACTGTTTATAAGAGTGCATGTTTTTTTAAAAGTGTGTCTATTCCTTGTAAGAATAAAAAGGAACTGTACATAATTGCTTTTTTGGGAAATGAAATCATAAGGGTTTGATCTAAACTGAATTTCAACAATAGCGCGTCAAGATGAATGTATCTTTTCTTTAATATCGCCTAAATACTTTGTCAGAGCATGAATTTTTTTATAAGCAAACTTAGCATGTTGCTCAGATTTCAAGTTGCTTATTTGTCAGCCAAATTCTAGCACTGAAGTTGCTTACGGTTTGCTTGATCTTTTTTTTCCGTGTTTATGCCAGAAAAAGAAAAGAGAAGCTAAAATGTTCAAATGCAAGGAATACATATGTATTTTTAAAAGTACAGTGAAAAACAACTATGGTTAACAGCTATGGCTACTTCTTTTTAAATGCTTTGAATTTCTTAAGTTACAAAGGGTTTTATACACAGTACAGTTATGACAAAAAGTTGCTTATGTGTCATGGCTGTCAGAAGTGAAGTTGCTTAAAGCAATACACCGGTCTAAAATGATTTTTGGTGTGGTAATAGAGCCTTCAAAAACATGACCGTAGCTTTTTTATTTCATGAAGAAAGCTGTTGTAGTTCCAGAGATATCTGCTTTCAAAGTTACCGAGAATTTTGGCTTGCTACCATTTTGCTTCTCAACGGTAATTATGCATGATGCATGGTGAGACCAAGTAGAATTATCTCATCTTACTTGTTTAATTGCTACTCATTGAACAGATCCATGAATCTAAATTTTGCTGAATTTCAAAGAGGGGTATAATATGTTACTCACAGCGTTAAAAGACATCCTTCAAATGTTCAGTTACTAAGGAACACCATAGACTTTAGAAACGGTCCTATATGACGTCACTGATGAGCGAAATTGAGAATCATAGGAACAGTGAAAAATATCAAACTTTAAAGTGACATTGCAGAAGACCCACTCAAGATTTTTCGCTCAAATAAAAACCAGTGTTCATGTTTTTGTAAGATCTACCACCATGTGGAATATTGTTTTAGAGCGGTATATTGCTTTAATGATTTGTTGATCTTAGTTTAGTTACTTACAAAGGAGTTGCTTATAAAAAAAATCGTGTACTGTTACTTTAGATCAGTTGCGTCAAGATTTTCTTTTAGTTTCCCAGACTGTCCTGATACTGGCTCTTTAACCATCGATCCTTAGCGTAAATTATATCAGGGTCAAGTTTCTGTCCAATCAGAACATTGATACTTTTATATCTCTGCTTTCATACCCACCTCATTGTCTGAAGGTGTCCTTGCTGCTGTCTCTCTATAACATCTTCGTAAGCCCGGCCTCGGTGATTCTTGGTGACAGGCAGTTCACCCTGCACAACTCTGCACGCTGCATCACAATTTTTCTGCAGCTCAGCTGCTTGTTTTTTCCAGGTTGTCAAGGTCTGTCACAATTTGTTCCGGGGTCATTTCAATTTCATTTTTGGATATGTAGAATTTATGTATATGAGATTAAGCTTTTTGTCGCACGGTTGAGCTTTTCTTTTTGTTGCATTTTTTCTTTAACGATTCCTATCGTACGTCGTAGCAGTCCACAGACTCGTCCAGATGCATCGTTAGTCAATTTATATCCTTGTCGTTTAGTGCTATTCTTGAAATGATCAAGCAGCTCCTTCCCACATAAATTTAAATGATTCCCAGATTGGTCGATATAAATGCCACCCTCCTCTGGCAGACTAGCGTTAACTATGTTCAGTGACATGATGAAGGCCTGGCGCTATTGTTTGTTTACAAACATGCAAGCAAAACTGGGCGATTGCTTATTCATTTCTTTGTTGTTCATGTGTGGTTCTATGTCACGTGAGTTGCCACAGGCTCAATCCTAATATGGTCTCTTAAAAATACTCAATGTTTATGGCCAAGTTGATTGGTTTTCTGAGTCATTTCTAGACCACGTTCGATACTCTCACGTGGACGTTTTGCGTATTATGATTGGTGGCAGCGCTCTGACGTGAAATCATTTTGTAGTTTAGATGCCCAACATGACCAATTTTAGATTGATTGAATTTTCTCTTGGGTGAACTTCGAGTCATACTGCTCGTTCGAAATAACAACTCACCGTGAATGAGATAGCGCCACAATAGAGAAAGAAGTGAAGAAGCTGCAACAAAGTCATAGTGCAAACAAGAAATAGCGATGTAAAACTATTTGTAGTCTACATAACGTTGCTAGTTGCTTATTTCATTAGCATTCTTATTATGTAGAGACGTACAAAAGCACCACACTGCTTTATGTTCAGGCGTATCTTTTAACTGGACCATGAAGGCATTCATGCTGATAATGAGAGAAGAAGCACTGCAACAATAGGGAGAAACCCAAAGCTCATATGACAGAGGAGAAAAAACAAAAATTAGTCTTAAACATGTTACTGACGACCACCACCTTTCATTTAACTCCTACTGTAATCAAACTTATACCGTTCCAAAAGGCTATGCTTGTAGACGTATAAACTGCCATCTCATCTTCTCTGCATGTTCTGGGAAAGAAAATATGAGTGCAGAAACAACTGGTAAGTGCAAAGCGCAAGTACGTGGTAATGGTAAAATTGAGTGTATTTCGAAAAAAATATTGCAACCACTATTACAATTCCGTTTCTTTCGAAAATTTAGAAATTGATTATTCATAGGCAATACCCGTGGAAACAACAACCTAAATTAAAATAAACTCCATTCTCTTTGAGACAGACATTATAGAATACTGTAGAAATCCTAGTATTTTGCATTAAATTTCCCAAGTTTTCACGATGCAAATTCGAATGTCGCACCTGCAAACCCCCGTCTACGTTCCAGTTACGCAAGATGCAAGATATTCAGACGATCAGCTAATTATCAGTCCACTTACGGCTAAAAAGACTTGGAAACCTTCTTTGATATGCTGCATGTTCTATCCGCCCCTGCTTTGACAATGTGAGCCCACGCAAGTGGCAAGGGTCGGAAAAATACTAGTACTGGCAGACTGAGATAGTCCATGTTTTCTTCTTGGAACGCATGAAAAAAGTTTTGTCGTTTCATTCTCCCCCAAAAACCAGGGAAAAGAAACCAGGGAAATCTTCTTTCTCAGTTAGCCTTGTTGTAACCAAGTGTCATTATAAGCTGCTCACTCAAGCAGGGAAGATGGTTGAGGAATCTGGTAACGTAGATTATATAATTCTTTATAATTCTTCCCTTGGCGTGAAGTTCAGAATTGGTAATCTGCGTTTTTTTAATTCTGAATAACAACTAGAAGATCTTTTCAGCAGTCCTTAGCTTGTGTCGTTGATGTTTTCCAGCTTTTGTTTACTCTATTTCTGTTGTTAATAACTCCAGAGAGGCTTTAAGCATACAATTGTCTGTGTCGTGTTTTTCTGCATTTTTATTGATCGGGTTTGTAACTGAAGTATATAATGCGTAGTCTTCTGATTTCCACTTGTGTATCTTTTCACAGAAAATAGAACTTAAAACTTCATGATTATTTCCTAAGCTCTTCTTTGCTGTGTTCTTTGTTTTTCTTTAAAGGGAACCTGAGGAAAGAAATTAACCAAGTCTAGATCCAGTTACAGGTCCATAAAACAAACATCGGCGTAACAATTTCCGTCTGTAAGCGTACCGTTACCACGAAAATACAATTTTTCACACCCAAGCTTCCCAGTTCCTCCCTCTCCATCGGGGAAGAAGCTTGGCTTGTTGCAACGTAAACTCGTTGCTGCCTTCTGGTCAAAGTGGTATCAGTGACACAAACTTATTGTTTAGCTGCATGCAAGTTCTATACAGCATGTACACTTACATGCAGCTAACCAGCATGAGGATTGATTAAAACAGTCTAGTAACTCGGTAACTTGCTCAGCTCTCTTCATCAGTTGAACTCCTTCGGTAGTCATAAAAACTAAGTATTTCCCTTAGGGAACTACACTGCGAGGAACAAGTTGGTTTAGCTGGGTCACTCATCTCGTTGCACGAAAATCCATCACCAAGCTTTTATCATCTCTTTGCACGCTAGCTGACTCCAACCAACCACTTTACGCAAGAGGAGCAGGACCTAAGAACTTCTGTATTTGAACAAATTAGAGCTTAATGTGCCCGGTATTCCCTCAAAACATGTGAGAAAACTTTCACATATAACAGGACATTCCCTGTAGAAACGTGAATCCAAGCTGGTGCGAACGCATTCACGCTCGCATGTTAGTCAAACCAAAGTTCACAGTTGTCTTTTGTTGTTTGTTTTCTTGTTTTTGTTATCTTAAGGGAAGAAATTCTTGCGGGCATTTATGTTCACGATTTACTCTCTCTGCTCTTTTGCGGGAATTTATTTTCAAGGTACATGCTAAACTAGTTATTTTGGAGGAATATGTATACACAGCGAACACTCCTCATAACTTTTAAGAGGTTATATTTTCGTGGCTCAGTACGGTTAAGCATTTTTGGAAGTGCAAAAGAGGATTTAAAATTCGTGGTTCAGGCCAAAAGCCGAGAAATCTGCTAAAATTTCTTCCCATAAAAATTTCTTCCCTGTAGGTATGCAGTTTCATTTGTGGAAGCTTGGCTTATTTAGCAAAACTTTGTTCGATTAAAGATTTTTTTTTGAAAAACGTCTTCGCACCGAAACGTTTTGAACCAAGGCACTTCTTTAATGTCTTCAATCATAGAATATATATGAAGGTAATTACGTACTCATATGCGTTGACTTTGTCAACGAAAAGTATATTTGTCACTCTATGCGGAACTACAAAATAACAGTTATTATTTGCACTATCCGTTGCTTTTATTTAACTTCTATTCTCACCCTTAGTCGTCATAGGTTCTTTTTGAGGCAGTACCAGTCGGTTTCTTATAAACGGGTTTCTTACAAAAAACAATTGTGATCCGAAGATTTATGTTCTTACAAGAAAAACGTTTAACCGAATTTAAGTGTATAGACTGATCAAAACGATGTTCAGAAATGAAGGAATAATTTTAACCTTTATCAGGGACAAGCTAAACATCTTGACAAATTTGACATGTCCAACGCCAGTAAGTACAACAGTTATCAAATAGTATTTGAGGCAGGAACAAGTCCTTAGTTCATCGTTAACCCAAAACCTC
>JAOBRC010353461.1:0-12810 GCA_027575255.1 Scolionema suvaense
ACTGAATATCTCCAGAACTACATAAGCTTTTGCCGTGAAATAAAAACTACATGTCATGATTCAATGAGCCCTATCATGTGCTAAAATATCATTTTTGACCGTTATTCCCCTTTAAGTCTCAAAACGCACCAAATTGTTTCCAGAAACAAAAGCTGTGAAGACAGGAAGAATCATCAACGGAAAACAAACTCCATAATAAGCAACTTACATCTACTTGCTGTTGTTTTTTCATCTTTGCTTTTCCTTTTCCAACACTCGAGAAAATCTTCCTTGCTGAAGAGTAACTTCGTTTGGTCTTGTCACTGCCGAAAACAAAGCAGAAAGTTCGTCATGAACAACTAAGGAGAAAGAAGTAAGGAGAACAGCGCTCACTTCACAAGAACACGCCCTTTGGAAAGCATAATAAGGAAGTGTCTAGCTGTTAGAAAGGAGCAGAGACTCCAGTGTTCTAGCTGGACAGAAAAGAGACACTTTCAAGTAAAACGAAAACAAGAACATCAGGAGAAGGCGTTCGCAATAAAAAGCAAACATCTTGTCAGCATAACAGCAGCAGTCATCTTTGAGTTCACAAACAATGCGATATTTTCTGCGTGCACACAGAGCACACTTTACCATTGTAACACAGTACAGCATTTCGCTGAGCTTTATCTGCATGAATCCTATTACAACAATGAAGATTCTATGACCATAGTAGACAATCTACACTACTTGACGCTTCTACTCATACGGAATAATTTGCCTAAATTTGCATAGTTAAGTTACAAGTCTATTGGGTTGTTGGCTACATTTTAGAAGGGTTTGTGTATAATAGATTAATTGCAGAACTGAAATGTTTGATCTTCGGAATACTGGCAGGTACATGGTCGTTTTTCAACTCAAAACATCTCTTAAGAACCAAGATACCTTTCAGGGCTTATTTTAGCCCCATGTTGCCATCAACTATCGAAAGCAACAGGCTGCCCCCCAAAGTTCAAAACAATAAGATCCTTTGAAAAACACGAGAAAAGCTGCCCTTTTTCTGGAAATCAAACACAAGCCCTGCCCTTCCAGAATATGCCCTGCCTCTGATTTAAACCAGGAACAAAGGGAAATGTGAATCTAGTTTTTTAGCGAAAAAATAATCCTTCGAAGCATTGCGGAAAAACTTTGCAGCTTACCCCCGGAAGCTAACATTTGGAGGATGGACAGACAAGCTTTGCTTGTATATGTCTAAACAAAAGCACATCATCCAGACTGCAGGCTAGCCAATGCGATTGCCAGATAAGGGGTGAGCTCACCTAGACATTCACATCTCTAAACCTCAACACTTCAACATTTCTCTTCAGAGCGCATTTTGGGGTAGTGAGGCAGAAAGCGGATTCTGTTCGAAAAGGGCAATTTGAATACATATATTGCGGCTTTCTTTTTTTAAAAAAAAAAACAAGGCATAAAAGGCATAATTTCAGCCAAATTCCTGAAGGCATTGCATGCGATAATCGCATGAAATCGAAAGCAAAAATCTGCCCAGCTCTTGGTTTCCCAATTTCTGTAAAATTTCTCTTGGCACCAAACTATGTGGACAGAGGAAATAAATTTGAGCTTAGAAATACCTCGAAAATGAAATGCTGAATACCTAGCACAAAAAAAACACATCACCATTTTTGAGATTAATAACCATATTTCATGGCAATAAAAAAGCAGCAAGAAAAAAGTCCCGAAAACTTACCAAATACTGCAAACAAGAAATGATATTGTTTGTTTCCCAACAGAGTCAAAACAGACTTATTGTCACCTCAAAATCTGAATGCATTAGTCACATACGTAGAAGTAACTGTGGAAGTGGCTTTCATGTTTCGTTACCAAGATTTATATTGCACCTTGGATTTGCTGTTTCTTGGTCAAGTCCTTCTCAAATGTTTTATTGATAGTTTAGAATCCAATAAGAAACCTTTTCCAGTAAAATCTCAGAAATTTTAAGAAATTTTTGTGATTATGAAGGGTGCTTTGTTTCTTATACAAAAGAGACCAACTTGAAAATGAAATGCTAAATTCCTTGCACACAAAAACCGAACCACCATTTTTGAGATTAATGAAGACATTATAGCATCAAAAAAGCAAGAATAAAGTTGAGAAAACTTACCAAATATTGCAAACAAGATATGGTTTATTTCCTGACAGAGTCAAACAAATATAATGTCACCTTAAAATCTAAATGCATTAGTCAAATAGAAATCACTGTGTCAGCAGCTTCTATGTTTTGCTTTCAAGATTTATATTGTGACTTGGATTTATTGTTTGTTGGTCATGTTCTTCTCAAATGTTTTACTATTTAAAACCAGTATGAAATTTTTTCCAGTTTACAAAATCTCAGAAATTTTAAGCAACTTTTGTTACTACCAAGTGTGCTTGGTTTCTAATAAAAAATTAAAAAAATATGCTTTTAAAAAAAAATTGCGTCGACCAGCTGAAATATCATGCATTTTGTTAAGTGTGAACACATTTCACACAGGGCAGCACTATATTTCATGATCTTACAGTTACGCCAGCACTGAAGTCAAGATGGGCTATGGTAGAACCTGCTGGGCTCATTCTGTTAGAACGAAAGATTGTTCATTGCTCAACATTTTTGTAGCGAAAGATTGCACGACATTTTGTATGATGAAAGAAGTACTATTCTTCAGAAATTGGGCAAGTCGAGAAATGCACAAAAAAATTAGACCGCGGCATAATTTTAGCTAGTGCATACAACCAATCTCCAGAAAAAAGGCTGCGTTTTTACATATTTCTCGAACGATTTTATCGCTTTCAAAGGGCAGCACGTTGCATTAGATAACCGATAGCAACATAGAGCTAACATAAACCCTGTAAGCGGGAAAATATTTCAGACATATGAGACAGAATACCTTTCAGTACTGCCAGGAAGCCAGTGGGCAGACAGGTCAAAGAAAACCTGTATGCTTGGGTGAAAGGAAGCAAACCTCAGATTAAGTATAGGCAAACAAGACAAACAGAGTAAGACTGGGTCAGACATACTAAACATAAATCCACAGGGAAGGTTAAAATGTGTCAGCATATTACCAGTTAGTTCATTCCAAGAATAGTTTCAAACTGTTGCCCCCTGCTTAGTTCTAGTCAGATCATATCAGCCTTGTCTACCATTGAGATGAATTTAAACTGAATATGACTTTTCATTGTCACGTATAAGCTAACTGTTAGATTTGTTGCATTTGATCTATCTGATAAATACGGTATTATACAAATTATGTAACTGCCAGGCATGAGGCATACGTGCTATAGCACTTTCAATGCCCTGAGTTGATTGCGCTAGTCTTGCTTGTTCCAGTGCTTGCATTGCCTGCTGCCACAAGCACCAGAGTACCGTCCCATGTTTGCGCTTCACAGAGGGCGTGGTACACTGAAGAGCCTGATAGAGGGGCAAATACTCCCATATGTCCCATTTTGTCCTTTCAATGATCATTTTTACGGAGCAGCAATGTGCTGTGAAACACCAAGATGGAGACCCAGGGCATCCCGACAGTTTGGACAGCTACATATATGCATATACATACAGCACAGACTGAAGAGCTCCCATGACGGAGCGAAAACGCTTTAAAAAAAAAGAAACAAAGAAGTACTCTAGCTAAAAGCCTTCTCTATCTCTCATTCTTTGTTTTACGTACACGTGTATCTACTCTCTTTATCTTCACATATACATATACACACTCTTCTTTACAACATCCAGTACATTTGAGCTGAGGTTCGCTGTTCTTAATTTTTCCAGTTTTTTAGCCTCACTTGTCCTTAATATAATTCTTTTTTTTCAAAAACAAATGATCAAAAAGTTAATTACTTGAGTTCTTTCGCCATGCAGTCTTACTTTCATTACAAAATTGAATGAGCTTAATACTATTGCTGTTCTTTATTTTTGTGATTCAGCTCAGTCTGGGTTTGTTCTCAGATTTCTCTCGATTTTTAAGGCAAATTTGAGGTTTGCATTTTCATAAAATAGTTCTTGTATAAAAAAGTGTAACTTCAAAATTTCTTCGAAATTCCAAATGTTTTAAACCTTTGTTCAGTGGAACAGGTAAAAAAGCAGGATGTTTGATATTGCTTTCTGAGTCTTAAAACACTAAGATAGTACATAATGACCAAACTCTCTACTTACAACTTAAAATCGTCGTCGTCCTCGTGCCCAGAGTCTGAATTATTCAATCGAAGGTAAGCGCTACCTATGTTCAGTGGAATAGCCAAAAGATGAATGTTCAATATCGTTTCTGAGTCTTAAAACACTAAGATAGTACATATGACCAAACTCTCTACTTACAACTTAAAATCGTCGTCGTCCTCGTGCCCAGAGTCTGAATTATTCGATCGAAGGGAAGCGCTTCGTCTGAACACAGAGGGCAAGTCAATTCGTAAATGTGATAACGCAGGTCCAACATGCACCTTGGCATCGCAATCATCGCACAAGGTGAGCGGAATGGAGCGATTCTTCTCCTGACAATCCGAATGATGACAGATCTAGAAAGAAAAGATTCATTTTTGTTAGGCCTTATAATCCTCCTAAATTCCTTAATTCCTGATCATACGAAAAAATTACAAAATTCAAGTCGGAAGTTAGCAAAGAATTACAAAAAAAAAATAATTTTTCTTTTACACTGATACATCAATTATGCAAGTAAAAGTTAATTTTTGATAGCATGATGAAGCTAAAAATTTACACATTATTAGGTATTACGGCCTAAGCCCAGTAAAGCTAATTATTTTCTAAGAGCAAGAACCATTGCAATTTAGCAACACACTACTTTTCTAACTTCATCCTGACAAAGTCTTAGCTTTACCACAAAATTTGATTGTCTTAACTAAAACTTTTGTAATGAAGCTCAGCCTTCTTTCGCTCTTAATTTGCTCTTAAATTTTAGACAAAATTGAAGCTCATGTTCAGATAAAATTGTTCTCAGAAAAAAAGAGTGCATGGCTAACTATTTCTTTCTGATCTTAGTTCAATGAGGGTTTTGTTTTATGGTTTTAAGCACAGCAACAGATGCATACACAACAATGAAGTAAAGTGACGACAGCCACTTGGAATGTGCGGCTCGAACCTAAAACCTATAGGCTACAAGTCGGCCGCATATTCAACCCAAGCTCAACTGGATGGTGCGAAATCCCTAAAGATTGAGACTTGCAGGGATTCCAGGGCTTATTCTAAAATTTGAAAGTAGCGTCCAACATGGGGAAGGAAAAAATTTGAGAGTAGCGTGCAGCACGGGGAAGGAAAGGGCAGATTGAGACTGATTTTCTCCAACTTGTGAACGAAATAATCTTCATCTAATCGAAAAGGGCACTTATTAGAAAATTTTGTGAAGGCCAGCGTCCACATTTTGTCTCCAAATTAGCACCTGGATTCAGTCCTTTCTCATCAACTGTATGTGGAGAGAAGAGCAGCAGTCAAAGTCAGCAATTCAAAGAACCTCTTTCTCAGCATCTTAGAATATTTCATGATTCTGTTCCGTTCATGTTTTACTGTTTCACGGAATTCATGAATAATTGATATATTACAAACGTATTAGGTAACATCTCTTAATCCACAGGGAGGCAAGAACATTATTTTTCATTCAGGATCGATGAAGTTCTACCTATGAGATCGATGAGTGTCGTGGATTGCCACTGTGTCATAAAAAGCAAATACTACACAGAGATCACTCCTGCAAAAAAAAACCCAAAAACTAGCAACACAAAAACACGGGGAAACATCAGATTGAAAAAAAAGCTCCACTGTAATAAAAGATAAATGTATCATACCCATATTCTCTATTTCTATATCATCACAAGACTTCCTAAAACTATTACCAACACTATGATCAGAAAATCCTCTCTCTCTCTCCCTTAGTCCCTCTCACTAAAACCGCTCCACGAACCTCCTTTTTTTTGGAATACAGTCAGATGGCTAGCTGCTGATGCGGATTTTCCAATGCACAGAAACAAGATCAAATACTACTAGGACAAATCCGACTCAATCCGGATATTATCCCCTATTCTCTTTGCATACAACGTGACTGTGAAGCTAGCTATAATACCATTACAACGGTGAAATACTGGGGTAAAGAAATCCAGGAATGAAGAGTAGGACATAAGGGAGGCAGGAATAAGCGTACTTTTGGATAATACCTCTTCAGACATCGTAGTCAGTGCTGTAGCGTGCCAGGAATGCTCTCGAGAGAGTGTTTCCTATGGGAAATTGCAGTGCTCATGACAGACAAAGATTGGCACAATATGTCCCTCAAAATTTTTGTGTGAGTATCGGCCAATAGAAACTTGACACTAGAGCAACTTCACACACTCTGTCATGAATACCCAATGTACAGTAATAAAGAGGCATTTATGAAATCTGGCTGCCCAAACGTATCCATGGTTGTATAGCAACAGCAGGCGAACTAAACTAATAGCTCAATATACCTGGCATTAATGATATTTGTCACAATGACTTAGCAGAAATGATCAATTAGATACAGTTAGTTGTCTCCATACCAAGCCAGAAGAGATTTCTTCATAAAACTGCAGAGTAAGCATACAATGCTACGTTGGATACTTGGGACTATTTTGTTTTGGTCATCTTTATACAAGTATCAGTTTCTTCTGTGACTTAATTGCCAATGAGATCTTCTTGTTCTTGAATATAACAGGAACGTCTGACTGTGAGAGGTCAAAAGAATGTACAGAAGAACAGGCCTTGATTATGCAAAATATTCTTCAAAAGGACAACAGGTGTCAAATCCTTGAGTCCCAGACTTCTTCGAAAACATTGAACCACGCAGACATTTTTATATTTCTATCTTATCTTTATCTATCTTATCTTTTCTTTATCTTTATATCATTTTCTTTATATCTTAACACCACATAAACATGATAGACATAAACAACATCTAAAGAAATCCAAAATCTTAGTATTAAGCCAGGTTTCCACGTACCAGAATTTTTTCGCACAGCCTTAGTCAATCAGAAATTTTATTAAAACTCTGATTCTGTCCGCTTTCTTGTTGCATGGAAATTCTTTCAAATTGTGAGAGAAATAAGTACATACTCACACTGTTTTCCACTCCAATAAAACATTGTCCGCACAGAAAAAATTGTCCGCATGGAAAATTCCTCTCTGTGGAAACCAGCCCTTAGCAAAGCAAGAAAGTGTACATATACAGCCGGTAAACCTACCATGATTCGTGGTGGAGATATAGGAAACATTCTCAAATCATAGTTCCAAAACAGGGACTACAATCCACATAAGTACTAATCCATATGTACATCTCACTTATCCAATAACATCCGCAGCGTGATGATTCAGTCCAAATAATGTCATTTTTCCACTACCTCCCGGTAATAACATTACAATAACATAAAATAAAACGAAAAATTATCACAAACCATTACCAAATAAGGGCCCTCTTTACTCCACCCTCCCTGAAATAAACACCCGCTAAAATATCTAAAACGACTCCCTATAAAAAACGTCCCCTTCCAAAAAAATTTACATCACATAGAGCAGGAAAAAAATCCGACGAAATGAATGAAATTTAAGCTTCAGGGAATCCTACGAACGATCGCCTTTGTTTCCTGTTTTAGCAATAAATTTTTGTAGTTTCTCAATCACAATACAGGATCATAACATCTCGCATTAAACAAAGATTTTTTCATAAACTGCCCCCTCCAAATAATGACCATTAAAATTCGACCAATTATAAGCGCTGGATTTAGCGTCCAATAATCAAGAAAAACAGATCGAACTAGATCACTCCGAAAACTCAAACAAACTTTTGGGAATTTTTTCTCACATGCTCTAATTTGCACTAGCAAAGATACCAGCATGAGTGGTCACCCATGCAGACAAGGGTTTTACAATACACGTGCAATCTTCTTTTTCGACATACTGGCTTTCGTCACACATTCAAAATTTCGTCGCATGTTCAAGGTAACAAAAAGAGCTTGATATTGCACATGCTAAATAGTGTTGCTTTTCTCAAATAGTTTTATAGCCAAGTTTGTGCGACAACAGAGTATTCCACTTCTCCATGGTTCAGTTAAGTCAGTTAAGAGAAGTTACAGAGCCACAAAATACCAACATATGCACACATGCTGTAATATCGTCGAAGTTGGTGTGAGCAGGTGTAGTCTTTTGCACGCGTCGAAAAATGTTCATGTGTGGGAGCACGTGCACAAGCAATCACACAGGTCAACTGGTAAGCGTAAAAAAACTTTTATATTAACAATAAAACTGTCACCCGTTCGTATTTAGATTGACTTCAACGTTGTTTCTGTGTAAAATCAGGGCAAAAATGGGTAATATTCTTAGTTTTATGTCATTTTGTCTATTTAGCTGAGGAACATCCAGGCAAATTTTCAGCTTTTTGGCTCCAAGTAAACATTAATGAAAATACTTCAACCAAATTTGATCTTCTAAACTAGACCTTTTGCACAAGTTTTGGAATAATAAGCCACGGAGCGAATCGGAGTCTCACTTTTTGGTGGTGAAAAAAAAAATCACCAGAAGCCAGCAGATTATTTTTACAAAAATATTTTTGTTGACCATTAATTGGGTCCCCAGAAAACCTTAATAACTTCTGCACAAGATACACAATTTATATCACGTTACGAGCATTTTACTCATTCCAAAAAAGACTTCAGGTTGCGTTGTAAGCTGCTAAAAAAGGAAGAAAGATCGTGGAACTCTACAGCGCTCAAAATAATTAAAAATATTCGTGAACAGGAATTACACCTTTTTTTTTTTTATAAAAACCAGTAAATATGACCTCAGGCTTGTTCTTAATTTTTTTTTCTGATTTTCAGCCTCGTTTGTTCCCCACTATTCGCTCCAATGTCACAAGACAATACTGGCTTGAAAGTTTAGCCATTTCTTACATGAAACTATTTTCTTTGTTAAGAAGTGATCAAATAGTTGTAGCAACTTGATTTCATTCCTCATTCAGTCTATAGCTTTATCCCATCATTTGAACATGTTTTATATGAAATAGTGTTTTTTTCTACATTTTTGTGACGACGCTCAGCCTAGGTTTTTCCTAGACTGTTCTTATTTTAACGCAAATTTGACGCTCATCTTCTTATAAACTTGTCCACATAGAAAAAAGTGTCCATGCAACAGGTATTAAGTAACAGGTTTAGCAAAAAACAAATAGGTAAAACAAAACACAGTGGCATACAGAATTCCAACAATGAACAATCCTACTGCTAGATCGGCTACCATCACTTAGCAGATAATCACGAAAACAAGTAAAAAAACCCGGATATTTGCTCCAAGATTTCAATCATGGGTACTAAGAAACATGTTCTTAACATCAAAAAAAAAAAAAGAATGGAACAAAAATTCAACCAAGAATGGTAAAAAATTTGGGATCCCCTACTTAGGAAAATAAAAAAGCGCCCAACATCTGATTCTCGCAGTCTTCCAGAAAAGTTCTGCGTCTAAACAGTAGATAAACGCAAGAAATCATAAAGGGACCATTTCTGTTGGATTTTGATTTTTTTTTTGTTGTTGAGTTAACCTCTGAAAAGCAATTAAATAAATGCCACTATTCAGAATCCGGGATATTTCAGTTCTAACTACTATCGCTCAGCAGATACAGCAACTTTGATTGTTCCACAATATACTAAATCCTGGTCCAACCTTTATACAATCCAAAGAATAACTTGGCAGAAAATAACAGCACAAATGTTTCATGGGATTAGTCACATCAAAACCGGGCTGCTTGATTACTTTTCTTCAAAATTTTTGTCTGACACCAATCAGAGACGGTCCTTTCAATTTAAGTAAAAACATAGAAATAAATCTTGAAAACATCTTAAAACAAAAATCACGATCCTTGTTCACAGAATGCACCAAAAATCTACCGGTTCTTTATCACCTATTCTTTACCAGCCTCTACTACCATCCACCACTGTCTACAGTACCCACCCACCATCCATCCATCCACCACCACCGATGTCCATTCATCCACCCACATCTCATGCAAACCATTACTCATCAGATAGGGAAGAAATCACTTCCATTATCCCTGCTGCCTTCCACAATCAATAGAAAAGCTGTCTAAGAACTTTCACAGTCAGTCTGACAGATACTCTAAGAATTATCACAAGGGGGTACGAACACTTGTAACAGGTTGTCTTCCACTTAGTAGATGACTATCTCTATACCCTGTTATCTCTTCTGTCATCACAGTATTAATCGAGCGTGACAATGTTTTTGTTCATGTAACACCCAATGATCCCTGGTAGGGTATAATACTGTGCTGCTTGAAACTGTTACAACAACTGGCTGGTTTCTTAACTTTTGCTTAGCTACTACAGTATTGTATGTGTGACATGTTCCGCCATAAGCTATTATTAAACACCAAACACGTGATCACAAGATAGGAGCATAGTCAAATTTGTATTACATGAAGGTATGACTTACATTATGCAATACAACTTTGGTCATATGCGTACCGTGTAGTATCAAATTGGACTAAGAATTCAACAGATACCAGGATCTATTCTAGAAGTTGAGGGCAGTGTCCGACAGGGCGAAGAAAGAGCAGATTTGAGTCTGATTTTCTCCAAAATGCGAACGAAATAAGCTTTATCTAATCGAAAAGGGCAGTTTTTGTAAAATATTAGGCAGGGCGGTATTCGGACGCTTTTTCTATCTAAAATAGGGCCTGGATACTTTTACGAGCCAAACTTTATCCTACAGGCAACTATTGTGCTCCTAGCTAAGCCTAAATGCTACCGAAAAATGTTTTTCGTGATTTGCAGCCTACAAAGCTTCGAAGTAGGGGAAAATTTTGGCTTTTCTGCTGCAAACCTAACAAGTGGTCTCAACTGGCAATTAAAGAAGTGAGTCAACGACAAATGTTCCTTCATAGTTTATGAACAAAGCATGGCGAAAGCGTAAAATTTGCCATAAAGATGCAGGAACATGTGTATTTTTAGAAAATGACCCAAGGGTCTGTGAAACAGCTCAAATTTTGCTGACATCAGCAAAAATTTCCTGCTATGCCAGCGAAATTTCGCTCAAGTTTTACCAGACCATGAAATCGGAACCACTAAAGCTTTTTTCTTCAAGTTTGTCTTAAATCAAGGACTAGCTACTCTCTTTCATCTTTCAAAGGCACAAGATCCGAAAGAATAAAATAAGTTTTTAGATTACTTATGCAAAGTAATAGTACTGCCACTATGACTCTAAATTTAAACTATTTCAGCTGTAAAAGAAAGATATTTTCATCTTGATGCTCAAACCTTGAATTTAGTTATCTACCAGAAATTCAAACCCTGGTCAAACCTATAATTTTAATTCGTCAAAAGACATGAATATTATATGAAGAAGATTGAGTTACAAAAGCATGCGATCTATATTGGGGTTGTTTATATTGCTAAGATTGTTAACATTTGTTTTCAGTCTTGTATGTGACACTGTCCCTTAAATTACCACGTGAGAAAAGCGAAAGAGCAGGGCATATTCTAGGGGGCAGAAAGGGCAGCTTTTTTCATGTTTTTCAAAGGATCTTATCGTTTCGAACCTTGAGGGGCAGCCTGTTGCGTTTGATAGTCGATAGCAGCATGGGGTTAAAATAAGCCTTGAAGAGTGCAAATAATAAACCCTACTGTACATTGGCTTCTTCATACAGGTTGGGGGATTACACCCTCACCCTAAAAAATTAAACCACCATAGCCACAAACCTGCATCTTGGTATGTGCATTACTGGTGTAATTTTCAAATACATTTCATATGACCCTGGGTAAGCTTCATTTCTGCTAACATAAACATATTTCCAGCAAAATCAAACTAAATATTCGGTCCAAGTTCCATTTTACATAAACTTGAAACCACAAATCAACAGGAGATAAACGACTATTCATCTGAAAGCTGTTAATTGATTCTTTCTCACAAACTTTATGATTACTAGCTCTACTTCGAAAAGTTTTCTATCAGAAGAGCTTTTTCTGATGTAGTATACTAATCCCATTGAAAATTATAACCATGCCCTATTTTAGAACAAAAAGGGTCCGAATATCGGACGCTGCCCTTCTTAAATCTTGGCAAAAAGTGCCCTTTTTGACTGATATATGTTTAAAATCACAGGTTTTGGAAGGAAATTTGATAAAAGAGTGCCCTTTTTGACCAATTCCAGACCCTGCCCTGACATTCTAGAAAGGCCCTGGCAACACAAGAAAATTTGCGATTCCAATCAATTGCTGCTTGCAAAAGCTCAATAACGTTTTAACCATAGCAGCTTCTGACATAAAAAAATTATCAAAAACTATCCGATCTATTAGACTCCTAGGATCAGTTCACACTTATCAGTATCAACAAAACCGGCAGAAAATCCGAAGTAGATACAATAACATTCAAACACTTCTCCAATTTAAACTTCCTCCAGTGGATGCACTCCTTAAAATCTCAACAAAAATCTCTCAGCTCATTTCAGCTTCTCCCAAAAAAATTACTCCACCAAAAATTCCCACTTATAAAGAAATTCCACTCCCTATCGAAAAACTATAAAATGCTGCATTACATATCTTCTGTTTATTCATGGACAAAATCAAACCCAACGCCTAATCAAAACTGAGATGAACCTTTCACAGATCTGCCATCAAACTGAATTAAAAGACACAAGACACCACAGAACGGGCATCGGCAGCATGTGCCAAACAGACATTATTTGCATGTTTGAACAAGACTAGACATCAAATGACCTCTGATACACCAAAAAGTACAGGGAATTTCTAATATTGTACCACTCTTTGCATTGCTCAATCTTAAGTCAGGTTTTGTCTGGTTAACTA
>JAOBRC010353572.1:0-12809 GCA_027575255.1 Scolionema suvaense
GCGTGACGCTATCTGTGCGAGACATGGAAATAGGCCACACACCGCACGTTGTATGCTATCGGTCTTATCTGTTATTGCTCGTATATAATAGGCCCAGTTGAAAAAATATGCATAACCATTGAGAAACTAAGGAAATGACAATGCTTTGCAACGTACCCATAAGACATCATGAAAAATCCAGATGGCAGCTGGTTGTCTTTTATGCATAAGATTTATTCCTAAGGCCTGAAATATTTGATAAAACTTGCAGTGTTTCATTGCTTTTGCGCACCATGGAGCACAATAATAAGTGTAGTCACTTATTTGTGAAAGAATTGTGAGTTAGTTCTTAGTTGAGCAGAGAGAAGCAACACTTTCATGGACCAAGAATAACGATTCACTGAACTCATTTTCTGCAGTTCAAAAGATGATAATGTATGTATAATGATAATATGTAAAGCATCGTTCGTAATTTTTCGTTGCCAGGATGAACATCATAATATCGTCCATTTCTGCAGGTTCTTGGTTGTGCAATGATTGCAACAGCTGGACCGATGGACGTACGAGTTATATTTAACAAAAAGTTCAACTATGGAGTTGACGGCGAAGTGAATGTTATGCAAGCTTCCCCGTTCCATCCTTCTATTATTGAACTGAAATTGTCTGGTTTGAATCTAAGTATGACCAGTTACCGTGTTCATGAATTTCCCATGACATGTGGATTGAACGAACCAGGAGTATGCGCATCGTCAAGCGTGGGCGGTGTATTCAATCCGAAGGTTGTGGAGCTCGGCTCAGAACCTGGTCCAGGCACAGGTAGCTATATATTCAAGCACGTGCTCATTTGGTGAGTCAGAAAACCGCCAGGGCGGCCAAAGAGAATTTTCCTGAACATGTGCAATGCATCAAACTGAACTTCTACTCAGAATGGAATTGATGGAGTACACGTTTTTTATAAGAACGTACCTTCTCAGACTAAGGCTACAATATCGGAATTAAGCCTACAAATGTTCTTAACTCGTTCTTAGGTAAACTTTTCGGAAAACTTATGCTGTTACCAAATACCATGGCTTTGGTACTCAATTGGCTGAAAATTAGCCTGAACTAGCAAAACATATTGCCTGACTGTTAAACAGTGAGTTTTTCTACCTGCTTAATTCCTCTAAAACTAAGTAATGACTGGCATGCTCAACTGCGTCTCTCGCCTCTCTGGGATATATTCTGGTTTAAGAGGAACATGACTGTTGTAGAGTATCATTGCAGAAACTGCAGTAAGGCGTCAAGATCATGATTTTTTATTGTTCATGCAACCATAAACGGATATTTTAGTGTTGTATTCACGATCAATTTTAAGATGAAGGACGTAAAAAAGGCATGTTCACGTGAAAGCTCCCCTGACCTACTCCATTTTATGGAGGTTTAATGTAGTTGTCCTCCTTTACCATATTTTCCATTTTAACTTGATAGCGTTACGAAAATAAAAGTAAGCAAAAAATAAAGATACTCGTAAATGTATTGGTTTTTACCCTTCCTTAGCTTATGAGTTCTTTATCGCAGGTACAAATTCCCAGTACGCCATTGGAGATTTAAGTGGCAAATTTGGCGTTCACACCTATGCTCACACCTTACATGCATCCTACTATGATGTAAATTTACCATTGTATGGTGTAAACAGCATCATGGGACGAACTCTAGTGATAACTATTGACGACGGATTTAAAAGTGAAGTTACATGCAGTATGATCGAACCACGAGACGGGCTACGACTCAAGGCGAACGTGAAGTTTAGCTCTGGTTCGAATAAACTCACTGGAGACAGTCACATGGTTAGATAGTCTTTTGAATTAAATTTTCTCTCTCTTGTTTTGTTTTTGTATTTCTTTGTCTAACATTCTTGTGCTTGGGAAGGAGTTATCGTGTGAAGAAAATTTTTCGCGAATTTCGTGGTTTTCCGGTCAAATTCACGAAATTAAATTCCTTTTTTGTCCTAAATCGTTCAACAGCGAAAATTACAGCCTGCTCCCAGACCTAGCGCACTTTACGCGTTTGCTGTAAGAGAAGCTAACTTTCTCGAGCAGTCTGTGAGCAGGCTACGAAAATTAATTCCTGCAAAACTTATCTACCATCAAACTTAAAAAATTCCTCAAAAATTCTTTTGAAATTACGGGAGCTTCAAAGAAAAATGCATTCTTTATCAATTACCATGATCAGCAGTCACTTTTGGCAATAAACGCAGCAAAAATTTATCCCCACCGAATCCTTTCCTTGACCTCCACCGCGAAAATTGATTCCTGCAAAATGTCCAAATAATTTAGCTTCATAAATTTCTCCCCTTAAGGTTTTTTTTTTTACTCAAAGCGTTTTCATCCGACAACTAAACAGCGATAAAGAACTACTGTATACATCCGACAACTCTACAAATACCATACCAGACTCTGCGAGCACCATCATTTTAAGTCTCCGACAAATGCACAATATTATAAGCTGCACTATTCTCTTGCGTACGTTGTTCAGTGTCAGGACATGGATCTCTGAGATAACTTTTCAAAATAGGGTGGGCCTTGTCATAGAAGTAAATCAAAAACAGTCAGACTACAGATCAAGTCGTCGCTTCCAGATGATAAAGATTGAACATAGCAATGCTTCATGATAATGTAGAAAGGTTGTTGAATCTGAATGAAAAAAATGCTTGACATCCTTGCATACAAGCTTTTTTTTTATAAGGAAACAGTTTTCTAGAAGAAGGCTCAATTTTCTTAGCAAATGACTCAAATCGAGGTTAAAATTTTCTTAAATATTTTGCTTTTTCGGGGTCAAATTTTCTTAATTTCTTCTTTAAATGTTCATCTATCTTTGCTATTTTAGCCCTCGGCCAGTACTGCACTCCACTAGGAACCATATTTTTAGTAACAGAAAGATTTATGTGTACTGCATATGTTACATCCTGCACAAAACTTCTTAACATCGGTTTCACTTATCTTTGACGCTTGATGTCTGTCACTCATTTGGAAATTCTTGTTTTCGAAAAGTGCTTTGATGGCAGAAGAATGTGAAAGAGTTCCTTAAATTAAGAAATCCAGATTCAAAACTTGAGCCACAGTATTTTCTACACGTTCTCTTAGAATTTTGGCAGTTTTCAGACTGATTTTCGTATAAAGCGTTTTCTTATCAGGAAAAGCGTGTATTACCTAAAGAGGAGGAAAATTTTGTGGATTATGCAGTTTTTGGGCAAATTCGCGAAATTAAATTCCTTTTTCACGTGCAAAAATGCTCAACTGAGAAAATTCCCGCAAAATTCATCCACCATTTAATGACGAAAATAAATTGCACAAACAATGTGGAAAATAATGCATTCTTCATCAAGTACCTTTGAACTAAGGTCGACTGCCTCTTACAGTGGTAAGTACAGCATGTTTGTTGTAGAAGTAACTTCCCAAAAGTTAATGGAAAGTGCTCAGCGGCGAAAATTTATTACTGCGAAATGCTCTGTGTAGCACTGGGCGCAAAAATTACTTTCTACGAAATGTCTGAAAAATTTAAGCGCGCAAATTTATTCCTGCCAAAATGTATTCCCTGAAGGTATTGACATTGATCTGTAAACTTTTGACGGAGTTGCTTTCCCAAAAATTTTCCTTGATACAACTTGTGCAGTTTTAAGCAGGACCAACATTCTCCAGTCGCACTAGGTTGTTATATCTCATGTCAGTAGTGCTTAATCGTCGCCCAATGATGAAGTTTTCAAGTGGGAGGCGTACTTTGATTATTTGCACAACATTCGGATTTGCTACGGAATACAATATCATAATTCATTTAGACCATTTTGCATCAGATTGTTGGGTCAAATTTACTTAAGGGTTTGGTGACAAGATGGTTGCAATCCAGATTTATGGAAGAAATACTTCGAAAATTTTGCCATTTTCTTAAAAAGTTGGGCATTTTTGATAATTTCGATGATGTCACTGCCTGCAGGTGGTAGGAATTCACAGAATCACCTGTCCTTCTGTTATGATTACTATTATCATCTAGATACAGCTTGTTTTCCCATAATTAATGTTCATACTTCTAGCTGAAATGATGTCTCTTCCTGCTATAAATTTTAGTCACAGTACATTCTGACGAATGGCGTGGTCACACCAACTCTTCTCACTCTGAATCTCGCCAACAGGAACCAAGTAAAAGTAAGTCTTTCAATGTTGAGACATCAGCAGGGTTTTGCTGAATTCATCATAAAAGCTGAAACTTCTCCCAAGAACCGTTTCCACATTGTCGAGTCAAACCGACGAGTCAAATTTGGAAGAGTTAAATTTTAACTCGTCAACTCGACAGTGTGGAAACGGGGACGAGTTAAATTCGTACGGATTTAACTCGTTCAATTTAACCCGTCGCAAGCGATGGACTAAATCAGTTTAACTCGTCCTGACAAGATCACAATTGGGACGTGCGATATAGGGTAGAATTAACTCGACCAGTCCCGATTCCACACTGTCGAGTTAAATAAGACGAGTTAAATTGAGCTTCAGATCGTTCATTCAGCTCGTGTCGTTTCCACACTGTCGAGTTTACGAATAAAGTAAAATATTTAATCGGTCTGATGTAACTAGACAGTGTGGAAACGGCTAATACAAAGCCAAAGTCCTAAGAACATAAGTGGAGTACAAAAATGTGCTGAATTGAGCTTGCTAAATATTTCGCTACGAACGTTAGGCAGATAGGCCAGGGCACGAGAGGCCGGTAATTTCTACAATTGCCAATGGTGGCAGATTTTCCCTGAGTGATTGGTCTGAATGCCGTGCTTTATCAGTTGGGAATACACTACAAAATAATATGGAGATATATTTTTCGCCCTGCCTCCGTGAAAACTTATAGAACTTAGAAACTAACTAAAACGTGGTTGCCTGCTTTTAAAAATCGAGTGTTCAAGGTTTTAATACTTTTCCCTTCGCTTTAGGTTGATTCGTTTACATGAATTTTCCCCTAGATCCCCTATTAACCTTTAGCAGCATTCTGAACACAAAAAAGAATCAATTTGGAACAATGTATGTCTAATCAATTTTGACCTGAAATTCATTATTCTCGTTTTCTCAATCCGATTTGCCGCTTCATCTTTTCTAAATACAAAACAGTTTGATACGAAGAGAAACGTTGAATTTGTCAACAAATGAAAATATCAATGGGCATGGTATCGACAAAATTGTTAAGAAATCTATGTAGCATAGTTGAAACAGATTTTGTTTAGTGTTACTGGATCATTACGAAAACTACCAAGGCTATATCATAACTCAGCAAGGCCATGGCTTCATGAAAAGCGTTAAAAGTTTGCCCATTATTATCATATCGTTATTTAAAGCGGCTGTATCTGATAGGTATCTGAAAATAAATGTAAATATTTTGTTCAAAATTAGTTTTATTCAAGATAAAAACAGCCACAGTGCAGGTGGCATACTTTTATAATTCAATCCTCGTAGTATCCATGCTTTTGGGCATGTTGCAAGGGTTTGAACAGGATCCAAAATTTTGTTGGACAACGAAATTCGAGAATTCAGGGCCAAGTTGAAGATGTATTTGTTTTGAAGGGGCCAATGGCCAAAATACTTGCGATTTAGAGTCCTGCAAAATTTCAAAAGATTCTATGGCATCGTTTCCCTTCAAGAGCATGTAATGATTCTCTCTTTAGCATTATTGAACTATTTTTGTTGCCATTTGTTTCGTTTAGTCGAGATATCATGACTGGATGATACATATAGGAATGACGGAGATGGATTCTGATGCAGCCTCGTTTAGATGCCTGAGCACGGGTTCGCCATTTAATCCTGCTGCTGTCAGCATTGTTAATGTGAGTGGCTTAGCCCCTGAGTATAAAGTGTCTAAAGCACTGTTTCACCATTCCTAACCTTTGTGCTTTCTCCCACGAAGCACTAAAAACGAAGATACTGCCTCTAGTTTTAGAGCACGAACTCGTGAAATACAGTATTATTTCAGCGTTTGTTTTAGTGTCTAGACAATATTATAGGAAGCCATTTTGTAAGGTTGCTGGAAGTTGCTACATAGAATACTATACTGTTCTTTCCAACGCTATGATGCAGCAGTTGTCATCACATGTTACCATCATTTCTTACTATTTCTTCTTGGACAAAGAATTTTGAAGCAAACATCCTTGGTTGACCTACATTAATTCACCTTTAAATGGTGAGCGAAACCATATGTGCAAAACTTTGGAAAGAAAATGACGGGAACGAATGTGAATTAGACAAATAAATACGTAGATGCATGAAAAGAAAAGAAAAAGTAAATGAATCTATCGATTACTAAATAAACCTTCATTCACAAAAGCAATTATTTCGTTTCTTCTTTGTAATAACTCTAAATCCAGAACTGCTCACGTATATATATTCAGATGCTGATATTTGTATTTTGCTGTAAAATCAAAATAGAATACATATATCTGCTCCCTCATGTATATATTTATTGAGACAAAGAGAAATTACTAAGTACGGAAGCAATTGTAATGCTTTCGTTGTCTTCATTTTAGAACTTTTACGAACGACAATGTGGTCGCACGTCCCCATGGAGATGCCAACTTGGTGACGCTAGTCAACAATCATGGCGATACGATATCGGAGACGGAAAAATATCGGTAGTCCTGAGAAACGTGCCCTTGTTTGGACCAGACTCTGGTACGAATACGCGTCAACCAGTTTTTGCTGTTGTCTCAGTATAGACGTTTTCGCAAATAGTGATCATGCGATGCATTGTGGGATGACCGGGGGAAGGCAAATCTCATTAGAAGGATAACCAACATCCTTAAAACTTAGTTACCTGCTGACGGCCAATTGGCATTGGCATAAGACTATTTTCTTTTGCCACTGTAAATTTTAATGTGCCCTCCTGTCAATCCCACAATGCATTGCATGATGACAATTTGCAAAAAGGTCTATTGTCATTACCATGACTATTTCCCAGGATGCTTGAAGAATCTTCAGGATCGTTTTCTTTTCTCATGGCTAGAGCATTCGGGTTGTGTTGTCAGTTCAAAATGATCGTAAATGCCTCGAATAAGATTATTTAATTTTGAGAATAAAGGGAGGGCATTTATTTGAGGGGCTGCTTATTTGCAGGGGTGCGTCATCTTAAAAAGTAATTAAAAAAAGGAACAAACATGCATATGAAGCTTTCTCTTTTATAGTTATGATCAAATATCTATTTCTGAATCTTCATCACCTTCTTCGTCGTCGGTATCGATCTGATCAATGAATTGCTTCTTCCGTTTCGATTGAAAAACTCGAAGAAATAAAAACTGTCCTGCACATTGCGTTACATTTGATACTATTTTAAAAGGTCTCCTTTTTACTATGATGAAATGGGAAAAAAGTGAGAACTGAAACTCAAGTAAATCGTGTTGCATATTGAACATTAGTTTTTGGATTACTTTTTACGTTCTGTTAGGGGCGCCTGTTTGACGTATTTCCATGCTACTATTTCGAAATAAATTGGTTCATGTGGCATCAGGCTCACTAAGCAAACCTGGAAAAGCTTCTAACTCAAATCTACAACATCGTGAAAGGAGAACATGATTATGAAAAACTTTCTTTGTTCTTATTTCTCTGAATCTTTCGTTAGAATCTCTAATTCTGTTCAGTTCTTGGTCGAGCACTGGTGATCTACACTGAAAATGGTGGGACAACAGTATATGACTGTGCTGATATAGTCCCAGAGCAAGGACCAGGAGTGGCGAGGGTTAGCTACGAAATTGGTAACAAGACAACAATGTCAGAGTAAGCATTCGTAATTTTTTACTGAGTGTGGAAAACATAATGGTGCAGAAGGTCGTCGTGTTTTGCGCTTACGTGCTTCGGATACCCTTTTTGGAATCTAGCGTGTTTTTCGTTCCTCTGAATATTGGATTTCATTCTCAAAACACATGGCCGTGTATACTGTGATTATTGTGGGGTTTGCATGTGCACGAACGAAGCACTTCTTTAATCTGCGATCAACGATCGAAGTTAAGCTAGCACCCTGCTCATAATAAATACACACTACATTCATATTTTTATAAGAAAAATTCTATAGTTACGTGAATTACAAAATAATAGTAGGTTCATGTACTTTTCGTGCCCTATGCACATTTTTTTATCCTCTACTTTTCGTAGAATACAAAGCTAAGATCAAACTTTAAAAAGGTTGAAAACCAAAAAAGAGCATGAGTTACGAATAAAATTACAAACATGGACAATGAACACAGCATTATTGTAGTTCATGAAACTGCTGGGTGTTTCGCTTCGCATCTATAAAGCATCATCAATAGTATGGATAACGGTTTCATACAAAGTGCAAGCAGCAGATAAATGGCTATTCCTATGACTGCTCTGTATTGCACTTGTAATTTTATAATCTTTTATACGTATTGTCTTTTGTCGCTGGGTGTCAAACCTAGTCAAGTTTAATCATTTATATCTTCCGATCTGATACCTCATTTAAAAAAAAAAGTTTGACCCAGGCGTTACAATCCAAAACGTGTTTTACCTGGTTGCGTGTAATTTTCAAAAAGGACGTGGCCTGGAGAACAATAAAATAAAGTTGAAACCTGGTCTTTTGCTCAAAATTTTTGGATTTCTCTAAGAACATAGAGTATTAGCATGCATCCAAGGGCAGCAATTTTGGAAAAGTGGAGGGGGGCATGGGGCGAGCTCTCATGGAGGAATAGAGTTAATGCCTAAAGTGATGACATAAAGAAATATGATGGCATATTTGTCCTTTGTTGTATTTAGTACGCTTTTATTTATAATGTTTGCTAAATACATTGTTAGCCGGAAATATGATACCGTTTAGATACGTGGCCATAAAAGATCAATTGGTCGACGCATTGGAAGTCAACCCATGGGAAGTCACTTACCTACGAACAGCTAGTATATCTCAAACTGACTGCTACAAGTCGGAATTTTATCTGATAGGTATAATTATTGTCATTGGAGCTCTTACTAGGTCAAAATTTTACGCATGTCCTGCCAGGTTCGACGCATATTGAACGAAGCGCATTAAAAGTTGTGAAATTAGTGAATTTGAACGTATAAATTTCCAATAGTTTAAGTGAATTAATGTTGCTTTTCGTGAGAGCAAATCCTTCTCTCTTGCTCTTGTCCCCGTGAGGCAGTCTCAAATGTTTATTTATTGTCGAAGATCTTCATGATAAAAACTATATTGATTGCTAGGATAAAACAAAGAGGCATCTCCATAAAAATAGAGAGACATCTCCATAAAATGTTTGACTTCTTTTGCATGTCATCAGAACTACAAATCAAACGATGTTTTATTAGATGCGCTGAAAGAGGGTGGAAAGTGCTGATCTGATCTGATGGACTTTGGGGGCATCTTACTTTTTCATCTTGTCACCACTACAATATTCGTATGTTTACTGGCATTCATTCTTCTATTTCTTACTCCATTACTTTTTTCATCTATTCTAGATGAAAGCTACCCTCAAGAATCCCACAAAATGAAAGAAAAATTTGAAGATTTGATCAGCAAGTCAGATGAAAAGCTGGATTTATTCAAACCATGTATGTGACGTTGAAGTTCTTTCTTAAATGTTTCACTTTGTCTTTCCATGAATGTGTGTCTCCCATGCTTTTAACAGTACTTTTTCATTCGTCTGCAGACATGTAAATAGAGATTTGACAATAATGTTCACGTTATTGGTTACTGTTAGAATTGATAAATACAGCCACAATAATAAAATTGTTCTTCATCGCCACAAATTGACCATGAAACCAAATAGGAACTTATAACCAGAGTGGGAATAATTGGCTGGTTTCTGAAAAAGAGAGACAACCTGTTTCAGTATTCTAACCAGAAAATATTTCCATGCGAATTGTGGATGTAACTATTTTTTTCCCTTCAACCAGTTGCTAAATTATCTGATCATAATTCTTAAAACACCGAAAAATGATGCTGCTATTTTTTTTGCAAATGTGTCACTGCCTTCATATTCCTTCCTTCTTATTACTATTGTAGCATCTATTAAGGACAACTTAAAAATACTGAGACCTCAAACCATAATACAGTGAAGCGAATTCAATTTTGGATCAAAATCGACAAAAATTTAACTTTTTAAAGCATGATCTTATAAATGGCCGGATAGGTATGGATGTGGTTTGTTCTATTCCAGGTGAAAGGTCTGCTGGTGGCATCATTTCAGGTGGCACTGTGTCGGTTCTAGCTCTGGCTCTGGCTTGCATTCTTCAAACTTTGCTTTGAATCGAATTTCAAAAGGAGCCGCTAGGAATCTATCATCGAGACGAGAGTGATAGGAACTTGTGACATCAATGGCTCAAGGGGACATCTGCATCTGCGTTGTATATACATGGATCTCTGGAAACCATGAGAACTGAAAGACCTTGAGTGCATTTTGCAAAGTGTGATAAAGCAGTCAGAAGAAATAGCACTGGTTTATGTCGTAATTTTATTGTAAATTTACGGATATTTTTACGACCTCAAAGAAATTTTTATGGTATAACATTTCGTGAGTTCTACGATTTTTTCTGGAAAATCGCGAAATTATGTGCGAAGTTTCGGGAAAATTGAGAAATTATGTTCCTGAGAAATTTTGAGATTTAAACTATGCCACAATTTCGAGGTAATCATAAAATCAGAGATGATAGGTA
Organism: Scolionema suvaense; assembly: GCA_027575255.1. Lineage (NCBI taxonomy): Eukaryota > Metazoa > Cnidaria > Hydrozoa > Limnomedusae > Olindiidae > Scolionema > Scolionema suvaense. The sequence goes on from JAOBRC010353572.1 coordinate 10,638, forward strand.
TATAGATATCAACGCTGTAGCAAAAATTAGTTCCTGTGAGAACAAAAATGACTTCTGCTAATTAAAACAAAAGGTACGAAAAAATGCCGACGAATTTGAGGCTATGAAGTCGCAAAAATGTTCCCGTGATTGTTAACACTATACAATATAAACGAACAGAACAGGAGCGCAAAGAGAAACACAGGTTACTTTGCTTCCATAACCATCCAACAGCTTTATCAAATACAGCACGAAACTCAATCGGAGCAATGGTGTACTATGCCTAATATTGAGACAAAAACAATACGTACAGATATGTTGCAATAGCTCAAACTGGCAGGTAGCTTGAAAACGACTTAGAGGTTTGGTGGATGCGACTCACCAACGAACTACATTAATTACCGTAAATTTGGGGAGAAAAATACTGATTTCGGTCACCTTTGGACCAAATGTTCGGAGATTTGGTGCATTTTCGACATCAGGTAATCCAAACGAATTGCACATTTCAACAAAAATATCTTTTTTTTATCATGAGGGTCATATAGTGGTAAAAATTGAATTGCAAGAGACTTTTTCTAGGAAAATTTTGACCAAAAAAGAGCTATTTTAAATTCGTAAAACGCTCCTGAAGCCTATATCCAGGGGTCGAAATTGTTAGCTGTAAATGAAGATTATTAAAATGTTCAATCAAGTTGCTATGCTAAGTTGAAATGCATCGTTTGCATATCTGTTGTAAAATTCTGAAAGGGATACATGTTGTTTAAGACTGAATTTTGTGTGATTGAAGGGAAATTTTGGCTCGAAAAATTTCTCACGTTTCATATTTTGGTCACAAAAAATTTCGGACGCTTTTAATTTGAGAAAAGCTTAAGTTCCACATTAAAATGGTCGTGAATTTGGGGTAATTAATGTAAGACCTAAAAATAGCTGTCACTTAAATGTTTCGTCAGTGTTGTATATGATTGCCAGGCACAGTCTGGACAACCATCGCACAGGATCGCACTAAAGGCTGTCTAAAACTGGCGATACCAACACGGGAGAGAGCAAAAAGAACAAGAAAAGTATGAAATGCATCTTGTATTAAAATTAATACTAGTTCTCTTGTCAAGCGAAAAACAAAGTGAACAGATATATTGATTAAATCACAGCAACGACAGTCCATGAAAAGATTTGCCTGGATATTGCAGCAACAAAACTATAGCACAAAGCAAAAAAAAATCATTCATGATACCCAAAGAGAGATGTCGTGTATTTTTTAGCACAGAAGACAGTGACCATGTAAATTGCACCACACACAAATGCCCGCACCGGCGAGTGACTTATCATGGTCTCATAGGTCGAACGTTTCAAGAAAACAATGAAATATACAAAATGACAGACAATAATTGACATGAGGGTATGGCTAGTGTTTGACAATGTCGTACTATTTCACGAATCATCATCATGTTACGCATAGGGGGATGGGTAGGGGCAGATAGACTAGAAAATTCGGCCCTAGTGTACAGAAATCGTAACATTACTTTCTGCCTTGCACAGCAAAACCTGCCTGTGTGACTTCACAAGAACAGACGTTCTAGTCTTGGGGGCAGATGAAAACTTATGCCACAGTGATCAAGGATTGACTCTTACTATTATGAATCTTGCAACCAGTTGGAAACTACTATACGTCAGACCTTCCGACTTTAAAAATGATCTCCTTTCGGGATGCCAGCCACTTACAGAGTATGATGAAAATTTGTGAAAAGATCTATTTGCAGTTGTATAGCATGAGGATTAAAAATTCGATGTAAAAGACTAATCTACAAAAGCTCATACGCCTACACACACAAGAAAAAAGAAAGGAAAAAGTAAGTGGCAAGCACGAAGACTTGACCATACTACCACAACCGCAGTAATTAAATGCTGTTCCAGTGAGCAAGCAACAGGAACCAGAATATCGATTTATCACCACAGCAGCGACAACATAAACAACTTTTAATATCTATACAATCTTAACAAACTTTGTTTTAAAAACCTACTTATCAATATAGACGACTCTCACAAGGCAAACATTACAAGTATACGCATAAAAAATATGAGAACTTATGGCTAGCCACATTTTTCCAGGCACTACTGGGAGGAGACTATAAAATAATATAATGGAAGCCATGTCCATAACTTATAAACAGAAATTTCCGCGGAGAGAAACTGTTT
>JAOBRC010353683.1:0-12808 GCA_027575255.1 Scolionema suvaense
TCATACTCTCTACATCTATGTCGAACAGTGCGCTCGTTGATTCCAAATAATCTTGCAATGTCTATACATGAAAATTGCTTGTCAAGCAAATACTCCAATAACTGTTGATCCAAATAAAGTTTTGGGCGACCTCGTACGTGGGGTTTTGCTGGCGTTGCTTGCACCAACGGCACCTCGACAGATGAAAAACTACATATGCTCGCCAATACATCAAAGACTTTGTCAATCATTTCGAAAATTAGCTGGTCCAGAGGCACAACCATGTTGGCAGTATTCAACGTCTTTCGTAAGTGCTGCATTTTGAGAATAGCGCAGTCCATTTGAGTTTCTTTACATTGACTGCTTGCGACAGATATTGCGTTTCTCACCTCTTTGGTTACTTTGATAGCGTATGAGTAGACTGCATTCTCCATTTTATGAAGCACAATTTGACCAAATGAAATGGGAGCATTTCTCGATCACATATATCTGCTGAAAATGTATCACGCTGATTCTGAGAGCAATAACGATAAAGATACATCATAGTACTCTCGTACATTATTATCACAAACAAGGCACACTGAACCTCTGCTTATTACTGATAGGTCATCAAGACACATTCACCGCTATTGACTTGGGAATTCCCGTCCAAGCATATAACGTTTTTCACTCGAAATGTCCAGAACTTGCATTTGGCACTCAGTTTGACAATATTTCTTCGCACTTATCCCGTTTTGTATATTGAACAGCCCCACCTGGTAAAGGTACATTGAACAGAAAATATTGACCGAAAATTTCCAAACAATGGTCATTTGGCTGCCAAAGAGATGGTGTGAGCCGTCTGTATCACACAGATAGAGCACTACTGTCTTCATTCAACAAAGGAAGAAAAACGATGAACGTACAGAACTTTGACCATCACGTCATGAGTTTCCTTCAACAGTTAATTCCCGGTTACTACAAACTCTACGTACATGTTCGAACAAACCATTTACTGTGTTATTCGTTCCCCATGGACAGTCCTGAACAAGGTCCTCCTAACCCTTTACCTGGGGAATTCCGCCAGGCCCTAATGATATCCAGACTTAACGGGTGGGTTAGTAGGTTCGCAGCAAGAAACTTTCTTTCATATCTCTGGAGGGACACATGCTAAAACCGTGAAACTTAGCGATTTAACATTTAGTGTTACTTCAGGTACCTTTCGTTATGTTGTTTATTTCAGCCACAACGGCATCTTTTCTTACCAAAGTAGGCCCGATTTAAACAATGAAATTTACGAAATATAGTTATTGTTCACGATTTTTGCTTGTCAACTGATCAATTCAATAGGTTTGCAACAGATTCAGGGCAAGCACTTGGAAATCTGTAGTGAGAATTCCGATTTCTCTTTGCGACTCTTGGTCGAGAATAACAACATTTAGTACACATTAAGGTATCAGGAAGACTTCGCACGATCCATATAATCAGTCAAAGGATCTAGGTACAAGCTATCACTACACTACGTTTCATAGTGGATGAGTAAGAATCGCCGCTTTATCAACCGCAGGTCTTCTAGCCCCTCCCCGGTAACGTAAGCTAATTTGAAAAACAATGTTGCATTTTCAGAAAACAGAGGTTTTATCAAATTCTAACCGATATCAACTCAAAAGCAGTAAACATTCAAACGAACAGAGCCAATAAAGTATAAACATATTTACAGTATCATATACAACCCCACATTTTATCGCACCCGACGACGGCAATACCAAAATTTCTGATCAGACGTTTAACGCTGCAAGGAAGGATACCAATGCTCGTTCACAAATACGTGAAATTACAGGAAAACAGAAAGCTGAGGCATGAAAGCGATGGTGCCGAGCACGACGCAACCTTGCTTATGCAGGTATTACTATTTCAAACCAAACAAATACTGATATTGAGAGTTTAGTGACCACTACCAACTACCAACCCATTGCCCTTGAAAGGACAATAAAATTTCAACTAACGTATAGTGTCTCGTGTAAACCACGTAGAATCAAAATCTTTCTCAAATGCTGACTAAATGACAAATACAAGGATATAATCAAAATTTACGTAAAATGATGACGTCAAATCACAAGAACTGCTGATGTCTTTATAATGACGTCGACGATACTATTTGCACGTCAGTATGGAGTTCAATGTTGCTCTATATACCTGATAAATTTTTACGTAAGTATTAAAGATGGTAGGCGACTGACCGACCCCCAACCATAGTTTCGTAGAAAAAGCCCAACTCTGGTAGGATTAAGAGCAACAGACATGAGCACACCTCCCCGCGACTTTAAATACACAAATGCCCATCGAGTTCAAACAATGTGCGCATAAAAGCAGACTAGCACTTGTCTCTGAACTATGCCATTACCTTATCAGCTGCCAAACGAAAACACTATAATGTACAAAATTGCTAAAAGCTCTCTCAGAAACATTTCAGACCATACATGAAAACTTCGAAAGTTGATATATATTCGCAGTGGATGATACAACTAAGTAAAAAATGCTCAACATGTGTCATCATGCATAAACATCATCCTGTATGATGCTGCAAATACAAAACTAAAGGTTAAAAACTCCTCCAAGAAAGTGCCCTAAGAATCACTACTAGATCACGTCAAAAGTGCATTGGAAAAAATCACTCGCTTTTGTAAAGTTTTCTCGAGTGTCAATCGTCGATATTGTCAACTGCAAACTGCAAGTGTGCGATGTAGGCAGTCTATTCTCCCTCACAAAAGAAACAGTTATTTGGCTCGGCAGACCAAATGGCGGAATCCTATCAAACCCAGTAGTAAACACCAAAAGCTCTGATAAGGTCAAAGGGCCACTTCCGTCACTGCATTCGACCAACAAGGCTTCGAACTCTGCAATTGCGTCATCTTCTTCAAGGTAAACATTCGAACCAGCTACGAAGATCAAAGTGACTTGAATTTTTCCTCCATCTTGTATACCATTTGGAAAAAATCTATCATTTGTGGTGAAATTTACAGACAATGGCGGACAAAATATTTCGCACAAACTTACCTCAGACCTATGTCCACTCATTTCTCCTCTTGCACCCCAGTCCCGTTGCCCCCTTCACCGCAATTCAGTGTTGCATTAGTGCCGATGGTCAACAGCCTCACTACTTATCTCTGATGCAACACTGCTACAGGGGCGCGGGGGGTCTGGGATGGGCATGGCTGGGGGTAACAAGGAGGGAAAAAGGTATGAGGTAATAATTGTATGTATGAGCAATGAGGTTTAAATAACTGGAGGTAGATCTCGTCGATAACCCCCGTCCTCCTATTGTTCTTTCTATTGTTCTCTGCCTTGTTAGCGGCGCTCTTTGTCGTCATGGGCGTTATATCAAATTGGTCGCGCTGGAGAGAAAATCGAATCAAAATGGCAGTCCCGCCCGAAGCAGGGCAAAATATGTGAAATGTAGCAGTCAGTAAAGTGCGACTTGCTCCTACTAGAATGTGTTTTACGTTCTGCACTTTAGAACACCGAAACTTCAGAGTTAGAAGACTGGAATCTACATATTTTTATTGCGAGACTGACAGTCGCTTTTCAGATCGGACGTCACGAAAATCAAAATATTGGCAGTTGGCACAGGACTTCTGAGGGTGCAGAAAATTGTCGTTTTCTGCTATCAAAAATGGTAGGTAGCTATCCATGCTTGAATCACGGGTGGTTCTTTGGCCTTTACTTTGTGCCAAACAAGCATTTGTTTCGTCAAGCACTTTTCCGCCGTTTTTTATGCAACTTTCTTGTGTCCTCACTTCTTGTGTGACTGCAAGCAAAGCTCGAGTATTATCGGTGTGTTACTTGCTGTTCGTTGACTTTTTTTCTGTTTGTATGCTTATGTTGGCAAATGTTGAGGAAATGTGATATGATGTTAGCTTTTGTTCAAGACCCTCACCATTTGGCTCTTGAAAGTCTAGGTAGGCCTAATCATAATAACTATGATTCAGATTTGGGCTTGCTAGCTTGCTTGACGGCTTGAGTTGCTGTTGTTTTGAACGTATTCCTTGGTCAATACAGATATATGCATGATTTTATCTATGCAACAGTATTCCTCGCAGTTTTTGCCCTTCGAAGATGTTCTGATATTGCTATACGATCAGGTTCTGTATGATATATTTTTCAATTTTTTTTTCAGCAGGATTGGATTATTTTTTACACGTTGACTTAGGTATATAAATCTGTCTGTATTTCCTTAGCTAAGCTTGAGGCACACCTGTGAAACCACATGACAGAGTTAGTCTGAAAAATGGTCAAACCTGTGTTGGTGTGTTTGCTGCTTTGAAACAATGTTATACCTCCAACCATTTTTTGAGTACATGTTTTTTTATTTGTTGTTGTTTTTTTTTTGGTTGTTGTTTTTTTTCACTGTAATGAGCTGTTGTGCGACTATGGTGCGGAGTACCGTAAACAACTGTTGCCTTAGCACTATGTATCTCTGAAGTGAGCATATCCAATTTGAAGCTCTCTAGCCATATAAAGAAAATGGTATATATACGACAATTTTCTTTCCATTTTTTTCTGCTCTTCTAAACTGTTTTTCTACGATGAACTATGTAAGCTTTTTTATCGAAGTAAAAGATGTGCTTCTTTCCAAAGGTCTTCAAGAGAAGCAGACAAGAAACAAGGTTATGTTGAATCGTGGCCACACACCAGAATATTTTTTTGTATTCTGATTACCATGTGATATTCTTAAGCTCAGTTCTTGCATGGTTGATGAAATTGTCTAATTGGCCATAAATTTGTGCCAGGATTGTTGGTTTTCTTTTCCTCTTAAATTCTGTCTTCATTATGGTGAATGTCTCCCAATGGGGTATGCTTCATAAGGAAAGAAACATTTGAGTATGCCCCTACCCTCTCAAATTTTGTGAGCCTCTCGTGTAGGGTACCCCAGTCCTTTTGAAGTAGATTGAAATAGGAATTGATAGGTAACATAAGTTAGAAAACCATTGTCAGTGAGCATTTTGTTCATTATTTATCTTCATGTGTGAGCCTGGCACTTACAACTCATTGCCTAGTCTTGCATGGTAGGTAGGGAAATGGTCTGTTATTCATATTAACCATCTTCATTGCAGGAAAGGGGAAGACAACATGCTGTTCATCTTTATTGATATGTTCTATTAGCTTTTCAATGACATGTGTTCAAGGACGAGCATGTATGATTGTCCCTCAGCATCAAGATAGGGAATGGTCAAAAGAACTTAACAGTATCATTATTTCTGTTCCATCTTTCTTAAAAGCAGAAATGAATAGTTTCGTGCCCATGTTTGTGCGACAGTTAAGAGTATTCTAGCTGGATGGTCTATGATAAAAACTCAATGGCTCATGCTTAAGTATGTTTTGTTAAAATGGTCACAGAATGCCTACATATGCATGCGCTCTTTCATTTTGTTCACGTTCGTTTTCACATGTCAGATGGAATTTTTACACATGGCAAATCATTTGCATATCTTATTTGCAAGAGGCTTCTTACAAACTGAAAACGGCTGTGGTTCTGAATTTTTGTATATGTAAATCAGTCAACAAAGACCTGCCGTTCATTCTGTGGGGGGAAATAACAAATGTTGCCACTTTGGCATTGCTCGATCAATTCTTACTTACAGTAGTGCCATAGATGGAGTCAGCTATTCTCACTGCACTGGTTTTGCACGCAGCATATATATGTGCATAAATATGCATAAATTTGAATACAAAGATTTACTTAAGTTACCACCTATCTTCTTGTGCACCGTTTAGTGTGATTAATACTCAGAAGGAGGAGGCGAGGATTTTTGTGTATATCATATAGCACAGGAGCTTATACTATATCATATATAAAAATCCTCCTCTCCTCGGCATAAGCTTGCTCCGGAAGGTCGAAACATATTGGTTAAGGTGCAGCTAGCCTTCGGCTTGAATATGTGGTACTGACACTGATGCATCATGTTTGCACCTGAACTGAGGACGTTACTTTAACTTCCTTGCCTGAAAGTGTTTGGCTGTCTTGATACTTTTCTGGCTACAATCTCGGACAAAATATTTTGCCACGCCCTTCCCCTCCCCCCTGGACAATGTTGAGTAGATGAAAAATTGGTCTCGACTCCACACAATGCCAATAACCACTCCTTTTCATCCCATTGTTTGGGGGGCAAGGGGACCCGTCTTCCTCATCAAAATAGGGTCAGTCGAAAAAGTGGCCAATATAGTTTGTCCAAGATTGTAGGCTTCATCAACTAAGTTAAAATCAGGCATGTCTGCTATCCAAATTCTTGAAATTGTTGGTCAATCCTTGTCAGACTTCTTGTGTTGGCAAAGGTTTGTTAACATTCTTGGTTTGATTTAAACTACTTCATATCCCCTGCTACTGATCCATTTGTAACAAGGGAATATACTTAAAGCCATGTTAGATTGAAATTGAATACAATGTTGCTGTAGGTACCCATCATTGTCATTTCAGTTTAACTTGTTGGCCAAGTTGTATATTGATACACTGTATTTTTCCAAGTTTTCATCATGTATTTCACTCTTTTCCAGTGAATTGGTTATTCGTACATGAATGCCCCAACTTGATGCTTATATACCTTGAAATGGGTGCAAGCTGCTTCAAGATTAGTATTGAAAAAAATTAGTTCAAGCATAGGTTTCATTTGGAATGGACTGATAATTAGTGGAGCTCAATGAGATGGAGGTGATCTTGCATGAATCAAATCTATGAACGTTTGCTGTATCGAACTGCCGAGGAAAAGTCACATGTAAAGTTTTTTACCCTTGCGGCTACTGAAGCCGTTCTTGTCATGAAAGTCAGAGAACCTGATCAGTATGAAGAGAGAAATTTGTTTTCGTAAATTTAGTTCACTGCTACTGACCTCTGTCCGGGTGTGGTATGTGTGAGTATTTCCTGAATTTTTTCATGCCATATTTTTGCTGTTTCTAGCTCCCACTATTTTATGTTTTGGAAATGTATTCTAGTCCATGGATTGTTGCAACGTGTTTGACCAATTAAGTAGGCGTTTTTAGCCACCAATAATCTGCCCTGGCTGTTTGTATATGTACAGTTCTTTATTCGAAAAGGTCACCTGTCTATAACACTTTGTTTTTGTCTGCCGTAAATGCTATTTAGTGCCAGCCATGCTTGTTTATGTCTTTTGCGTAGGGTGCAAATGTTTAATTTTAAATTACTAAAGCCATAGCTCTGGTGAGAGCAAAAGAAAGTGTTTTGAGAATTCAGATTAAAGTTATGTTAAAAAATACAGATATTTTGATGTTAAGTTGTCAGTCATCAAGACTTTCAAAAAAAATGCATTTTTGGAAGAAAACTGGCCTGATGTTTTGCGTAGTGCTTGCTTGGTTCTGGAGATATGGAGTATTTTTAGAGCCGATATTGGCATAATCGTGCTATTTTCCTATTATGAACTATAAGGGGAAGAAAATGTGTTACTTCAATTAGAATTTTAAAGAATGTCTCAATAGCATAGAGCAAAAATAATGAGGTAGTGTACCTTGAACCGTATACTGTCATGAGTTTGAAGGAACTCACATGGTCGTTCATTTTTTTTCAATTAGCAAATGGGACGTTTGCTCGTGAGGATGTTTATTAGCATCAAATTCTATATATCATAGGCGTTTATTTGGACTTGGGTGGTAAGTTAGTCAACTGTTGATCATGAGTGTATCAAATAAAAACATTTCATTGACATATTTGATAAATTGTTTGAAAAACACCTGAACGCTTTATTTCCACTTTTAGACCAGCTGCGGAGAATTTTAAAAACCATTTTCAATCTGGGGAGTCGTCTATGGCAGTTGCTTAATTTTTCGGCAAGTATGAGTCTCGTGGATAAGTGATGGTAGCTTTATGTTTCTTTTTATATTTTGGAAATATTACCTGAAGAAAGTTGTGTCATTTATTTGTGCCATGAGAGATGTAGAAGCATCGCACCTTGTCCGGTTTTTAGCCTCGTTTGTCCTGAATGTTCTCAGTGTGCTTAATTCTAATGTCACAACATATTATCTGAATTCAAGTGCAGCTATCTGTAACGTAGAATTGGTTTCTTAGTAAATAGGTGATCAATAGAACAAAAGTTAATGACACCTGATTTCATTTGTCATACAGGCATAGGTTTGACGCCATATTTTAGCATCTTTAGCTTAGAATAGATTTGTTCTTTGTTCTTATTTTTTGGTATGTTATCGAATCCTCGAGATAGGTCCTATTCTTGGAGAATTTTTTTTTCTTTTGTGAGTGTCAGCTATATATATATACTTCTTTTTAGCATGTTCGTAGTGTTTTGTTTTTTTTTGCTTGAGCGTTATATGTATCGATGTGTGCCGATATTATTTTTTCCATGTCGTTTAGCTATTATTCCGTGCTTCGTACGAGTAGCTGTCATACTTCTCTTTTTACCAGAATTATCGAATAACAACAACTGTTGTCTGTATGACCTGGCTTTGTTTTTGTTCCGCTTGTATCATCGCCTGTGTCAATTTCTGCATATAAGTTGATGTATGTTTCTATTGTGCATAACGTGCATGTTTTCCCAGGGGGTCGCGAGTTCTACCTCCAGGTATTTAAACCTCCTTGGTATGAGGTAACCATTGTACAAAGAAAGAGGGTGTTTCTTCGTCATTGCTTGGGGTAACGTACATGCCAGTGCTATGAACCATCCTAGACAAAGTTGTGCGAATATATTTTGTCCGACATTGTAGTGTAAATTGCTAGAAACTGCAGTTGGGCTGTGGACTGAAGTTGCTAAACACCTGCAAAAAATTTCTTGAAACGCTTGAAATGCAAATTGCTTCTACGATCAAAAGTCGTAAAAAGCCCATTTTTTATTTTTGGTGTAAAAAGCCATTCTGGCCAAATATAATGGCCAGGATTGTAGGTATTCTGATTGCTATTAAGCTGCTATGGAGCTGCTCGCTCTTAACCATGTCTGGGAATTGGTGAGCAGCCTCCTATTCAAAGAAAGAGGATGCCAATATATTTTGTCCGAGATTGTAGGTGAGACATCGCACACTGTAGGATGATATCCGATATTTATATGCTATTGCCGCCGGATTATACATACGTAGACTTACCAAGTCGCTTCCACCAAAATATTTTACCAAAATCTACGCAAAAGACAGAAGCAGCTGAGTGAAGCGACTTATGAAACTCGCTAGCCTCATTAAATATTCTGCTAATCTGGTTTCACAATGAAGCGGGAACGAGAGTGCACGCCTGATTGGTTAACAATTGCCGAATATCCGGAAGATCGCAGGAGATTGGTTGAGAAGAATAAACCTCAGCTGTTCAGCTTCACAGATATGTGAAGCAAGCGCGCAAATTTGAGAGGGTTGGCATAGGGCATCTATAAATAGCTCCCGAGTTTCAGAAGACCCACTCGCTTGGTCTGTTCTCAGGAGTTGAGACTCGCTCTGTTCTCTAGTCCTCGTGAAGACGGTTGGAAGGAGAGCGCTGTAACCTCACTTAGAGAAAATGCGGAGGAATGTGTACTACCAACCACCCGACTTCTGACATCTGTCTTTCCATAAATAGCCCTCGGAGCTATCCTTCATGTAGAGGTCTGTTTATATGACATTCCGTCACATATATGTGACGGCCGCGAAGCAGGATCTATTTTTATCAACCAATGAAAATGCCGTATTAGACATGCGAATTTCGCTGAACCAATCAAGTTTGCTGTGAGATTCTAAGATTTGAACACGTCGTTGTTTGATAGCGGGCTGCCTTGCGTGCCAAAACCATTCTGTCTGGATGCGCTGAAAAGTGGAAGTTTGGCTTTGAGATCTCACGGATTTAGATAAAATATGACTTCTTCTGTTCTGCTGTGGGCGATGATTTCGAGGAGAAGTTTACAGTAACTTGTAAATACACTCTTCAGCTTTTGCATGAGAGCTTATCAAGTCGAGGCGCTGAAGGCTGCTGTTCTGAGACGAGCCGGAAAGCCAGGGTAAAAGCTTGGTTCTTCAAATGTTGCCATTGGTTTTTTAGTTATTTTCTTGCTATCAATCCATTTATTACAGTCATCTCGCCTCTTATTGCTCTGATGAAGGATCAACAATCGTTCTTATCATCTGAACCACGAAACCTGCGTGCTTTCACTGTCACTCAAGATCAGAAGCTCTCAGTTGCAACCTTGATAACAGGCAATTTCCAGTTTATTTTTGCTTCTCGCTCCAGAGGCCTTGCTTGGCGACCTTCGTAGTCTGTTCAGGGAGACGGTCTTCCAAAAAAATGTGTATGGAGTGTTCGTAGATGAGAGTCACTGTATTTCTTAGTGGTAAGTTATTCAGATTGCTTGCATGCATTTGTTGTTGTTTTGCTAGCTATCGTTTAATTGGTTTGTTTCCATCTGCAATCAATGATAGATAGCCATGCAACCAGCGGCAGTACTAGGGTACTGCTAGTTTTTAAGCTTCACCTATTGTCAGACACTACTTTTGCCACAATTGAAAAATATTTTCTTTTCATAATTGCAGAACGTTAATTTGTATGACCTTCCTCAGGTACCTACTTCTTTTTGTCGTCGAAAACAAGTATACGTAATAGGTATATAGGCTGTTAGGTTTGTCTAGCCTGGAATTAGGCCTGTACTTCATTTTATGCTATATTTTTTACTGATTTTGACTTGATTCAATTGCATGCTGTATAGGAACGTCTTCTTTACTTCTCCACTTTTTCTTGTTCCTGTCACCAGGCTATATAAATGTGAATTAGAGAATAAATATGTACTTGTACAATTTCTTCATATGCTCATCTGCATATTTTTTATAAGAATATGTTGATAAGAAACAGAAATAAGAGACAATTAAACTTTTGGTGTGTCTTGTTTCATGTAATTTACCAAAGCAACAACAAGCAAATCATTGGTCCATTATTTGTTCTGATAGTCATTTTACAGCATAAAATTAAGTGCGAAAAAGACATCTAAAATTTCTGCTTCTCTCCCTCCCTCTTTAAACGTCTGAATAAATCTTTAGAAAATTGCCGCTACTCTCCCTCCCTCTTCAAACATCTAAATAAATCTTAAATTTCTCATACTCCCACCTCCTTCCCCCTATTGGCCGACGTCATTAATGTATGGTCCCTAACAGCCTGCCAAAATTCAAGAAATGTGTTTAGTAGTATGCTTCACTTACTTCCAAATATAATACAATGACTTTAGACTAACTAGATACAGCAACCATCCGGGGGGTGGGGCATGTTTGGCTATTGGTTTGCAGGTTGTGTGTTTAGAAGGAACATGAACGAATTATCCATTGTCTATTTACATGCTCAGTTTTGAGAATATTCCTAATGCTTAAAAGTCAAATTTGCTGAGGCTTGAGTTATGTTAAGCATTATGCCCCATTTTTCAAAGTTCCCAGCTGCAGTATGCTTATAAGCAATATGCTCATGAAAAGATAGGTACTAAAGGCTGTGTGCTATAATATATTCACCCTAAATTTATGAATTAATCTTTCCGGTCTAAATTTGAAACCTCACAGAACAAGTTGATAGAATATTTAACTGTGCGACTGTTTTAATGAGGAGCATTTCACAGGAGCAGTAGCATCCAAATATATGTGATTGAAGACTTATAAAAACTATTAAAGCTCTCATTCTCTTTTTGACATGTTTTTTTTCTTGCAGTTATAAACCTCATGTGAAAGGCACATTCTCATATGATGATCAGTTAATTACCTTCCGAAGGAAAAGTAAAGAATCATCCGAAACTTTTCTGTTCTGCAAACTGTTCTTTGTTTCCAGTGAAGTACTGTTCATGAAGAAAGTGACTTCTCAATTGCTATCATTGCATTCAGGGATTGTACATGCAAGAAGGTGTCCCGTTAATAGCCCTATAAAGTAAGATCTGTCGGTGCTTCCTTTCGCCACCAACGCATTTTCTCTGACAACTGCGCAACGATTTTTTCTGAAATTTGGTGTGAAGGTGACGATCTCTAAGTGGGAAAAGTGATGGAGCAGGAATTTGGAGCAATATTTTGTTTGGCTTACAGGTGGCTATTTATGCCCGAAAATGGTCATTTTTATGGTTTTTTCGAAATATTTCAAGAAGAGTTCATTACTTTTATGTAACTTTTGGTGTGAAACTTCAGGGCAATAGCATTTTATGCTATGGACCTCGGTTCATATCTGGGAAAACTCTCATTCGGCTCGCAGGTGGCAATTCATACACCTTAAGGGAAGAAATTTTCGCGGGAAGTAAATTTCGCGGTTTTGGGCAAATCCGCGAAATTAAATTCCTTTTTCTACCTCAAAAAATGCCAAACCGCGAAAACTATTTCCCGCGAAATTTATCCACCATTGAACAGCGAAAATAAATTCCACCAAAAAATATAGCAAAATTCCGCAAATCTTTAAAATAATGCGCTCTTTATCAATTACCTTTCAACTAAGACTGACTATCTATCACAGTGACAAGTGCAGCATGCTGAAATGCTATTTTGACGGGGAAACAACTTCCCAAAAATTTATGAAACGCGTTCAGCCGCGAAAATTTATTCCCACGAAATGCTTTGCTTAGCATCGACCGCGAAAATCAATTCCCACGAAATGTCTGAAAAATTTAACCCCGAAACTTTCTTCCCTTAACCCTTGAGGAGGGCATTAAATTAAACTGGGACAGGAGCGTCGCCTATGGCTCCAGTTAGAACCCGAAACAACAAAATTAAGCCCTTCAAAAACTGCCAAATCTGGTGAAAAGCAGGTTGTAAGCTCGGCACGGGGAGGGTTAAGGTATGTCGAAAAATGGTGATTTTCATTGTTTTTTCCAAATATACCAAAAATGGTTCATTCGATTTCGATCATTTTTGTTATGATTCTGAGCAA